>APFE031113676.1:0-16994 GCA_000404065.3 Pinus taeda
ATCATTTGTTGATATTAAAATTTCAGATGAAGATAAGTGCATCAGTTTGTTGTGTTCTCTACCAGATTCGTGGGATAGTCTGGTTAATGCAATAGGTAGCAATGCAACTGCTTTGCAGTTTGATGAAATAGTCTCAGCCTTGCTCACGGAGGAGATGAGACGAAAAAATATGGACAACCAAAATTGTGATGCCTTGTCTGTACGAGGACGGTCCCAGAACAGAAACAAAAATAAGTCATCGAGTGGGAGATCTAAATCTAGAGGGAGATCTAAATCTCTAGGAAAACCTATAAGGTGGTGTGCTGGAAATGCGGAAAGGAAGGGCACTTCAAAAGGGAGTGTAAATCTAAAGCTCCTGATAAAGGAAATGGATCTGATGATGCTCCTTCTGCAGAGGCGAAAACCACCTCAGATGAAGGTGGGGATGTGTACTTGGCTTTTCTTCAAGTACACATGTAAGATCATGAGGCATGGTTTGATTGACTCAGGTGCATCCTTTCACTTCACTCCCCATAGAGAGTGGTTCTGCGAGTATGAGAAATACGATGGTGTGATGTCTTCTTAGGAGATGATAGGAAGGCTAGAATCATTGGTCGCGGAAAAGTAAAGTTGAAGTTGCAAGGTGGAAGGGTTAGAACCCTTCCGGGTGTTCTGCATATTCCTGCATTGTTGGCCAGAATCTGATTTCTGTAAGCAAGTTGGATGATGCAGGTGTAAAGATAGTGTTCGAGAAGGATACCTGCAAGATGGTTCGAGGAGCACTGGTATTGATGCGGGGAGTTCGGATTGGAACTCTGTACAAGCTGCAAAGTAGCATTGTTGTTGACGGGTGCAATAGTTCTATGGTTCCTGAAAATGGAGCAGAAAATCTAGTGGTCTCTGGAGAGAAGACCATGTTGTGGCATCAAAGGCTTGACATATTGGAGAGAAGGGCCTTCGAATACTTCATGGTAAAGTGGTAGAAGGTATGAGTAATAGCTCTCTGGATTTTGATTTTTGTGAAAATTGTGTATATGGGAAGCAGAATCAGGTGAGTTTCCCCTCTGGTAGTAAGAAGGAAAAACAAATATTAGAGCTTGTGCACAGTGATGTGTTTGGACCTGTGAAGGTTCCATCACTAGATAAGTTTGTGTACTATGTATAATTTATAGATGACTTCTCGAGGAATACATGGATATATTTCCTTAAGAAGAAAACTGAAGTCTTTGACAGGTTTAAAGAATATAGGGCTCTCGTGGAAAATCAGACAGAGAAGAAGATAAAGGTGTTAGGACAGATAATGGTGGAGAGTTTTGCAGCAAGGAATTTGAAGAATTCTGTAAGAAGTGTGGTATATCATGGCAGAAAACTACTCCATATACACCTCAGCAAAATGGAGTTGCAGAAAGAATGAACAAGACGTTGATGGAAAGGGCAAGAAGCATGCACAGTGGTGTCGGGATAAGATAGAAATTCTGGGCAGAGGCAGTGGATACTACATGTTACCTGGTCAATAGGTCACCTTCATCAGCGTTGGAGGATAAGACTCCACAAGAGGTATGGACTGGTAAGAAACCCTCTCTTTCAAATATGAGGGTATTTGGATGTGATGCATATGTACATGTTCCAAAGGAGAAACGAACCAAGTTGGATAGTAAATCTGAAAAGTGCATCTTTATTAGGTATAAGGATGGTTTAAAGGGTTATAAGCTTTGGAACCTAGTCACACGGAAGGTTTTGTACAACCGAGATGTAGTGTTCAGAGAGGTGAAAGAAGTTATTAAACATGAAGTCCAACGAAAGTAACCTGAGAAGATAGAGTTTGAGCTAAAGGAGGAAGAATCAGAATCTACAGCAGAGGAGGAATCAGAAGATGAAGAGCCACAAACTCTAGCTGTGAGAAGATCAGTTCGAGAAAGAAGGCAACCTGAAAGGTATATTCCATCTTCTTTCTATTCAAATTTTTCTTTATCTATTATTGATGATGATCCTAGAACTGTGAAGGAAGCAGTAGATTCAGACGATGGAAATCTCTGGAAAGAGGCCATGGTTGATGAAATGGCACCTTTGCAAAAAAATGAGGCTTGGGATCTGGTGGAGTTGCCGGCTGGAAGGAAACCTATTAGTAGCAAATGGGTGTTCAAAAAGAAGACAAATGTAGAAGGAAAAGTGGAGAAATACAAAACTCGGTTGGTAGCAAAGGTTATTCGCAGGTGCCAGGAATTAATTTTGGTTATATTTTTTCTCCTGTTGCCAAGGTAACTTCTATTAGATTACTTTTATCTGTTGTTGTTGCTTTTGATTTTGAGGTAGAATAGATGGATGTGAAAACAGCATTTCTTCATGGGGATCTGGAAGAGGAAATCTACATGAAGAAACCTGAATGCTTTGCAGCGAAGGGTAAGAAAGAACTGGTATGCAAGTTAAAGAAGTCTATGTATGGGTTAAAACAATCACCAAGGATGTGGTATCAGAAATTTGATACATTTATACGGGGACTTGGCTTCACCAGAAGAAAAGCATATCACTGTGTGTATTTTAAATTAATTAGTAACTGCGTTATTTATCTGGTCTTGTATGTGGATGATATGTTGCTGGTTGGAAACGACAAAGAAATTATCCAAGATTTGAAGACCCAATTGTCCTCCAAATTCGACATGAAAGATCTTGGTGCAACAAACTATATTTTGGGCATGGAAATTAAAGGAGATCGGGCAAAGAGGAAGCTCTAGTTAAACCAGAGGAAGTATGTCGAGACAATACTGCGGAGGTTTAATATGTAGGATAGTAAACCAATGAAGGTTCCTATTCCTGTAGGTGTGAGGTTATCTGCTGAACAATGTCCCAAGACACAAGAAGAGGAAGAGGACATGTCCCGTGTTCCATATGCAAGTGCAGTGGGTAGCCTGATGTATGTAATGGTTTGTACTAGACCAGACATTGCACATGCAGTTGGAGTATTGAGCAGGTTTATGTCAAAACTAGGAAAGGAGCATTGGATAGCAGTGAAGCGGGTTTTCAGGTATTTGTGTCGCACTAGTGATTATGGTTTCTGCTACCAAGGAAGATCAAGATTGGACAGAATGTTGGAGATGTGTGGCTTTGTTGATGTAGACTGGACTGGAGATATGGATCAGAGAATATCTACAAGTGGGTATGTGTTTAACCTATTTAGAGGTGCAGTCAATTGGATGAGTAAGAAACAATCTGTAGTGGCACTGTCAACTACAGAGGCAAAATAAATGGCAGCCACTCATGCAAGCAAGGAAGCAGTTTGGTTACAGAGATTGTAGTCAAGTATGGGGTTAGTACAGAGAGCTATAAGGATAGACTGTGACAGCCAAAGTGCAATTTTCTTGGCAAAGAAACCCGCATATCATTCAAAGACAAAGCACATTGATGTTCAGTATCACTTTGTGAGGGATATGATAGAAGACAAAAAGGTGTTGCTGGTAAAAGTGGACACTTTGAAGAATATTGCAAGATGCATTGACAAAATCTGTGAGCTCTAAGAAGTTCTCTTGGTGTAGAGAGACAATGGGCATTTTAGGGCTGGAAAAATGACTAAGCTCTCTTGTGGCCCCCTATGGAAAGAAAACAACAAGTGGGAGAATGTTGGGTTTTGTTATATTCTTTCCATGTAGTTAATAAGGGGTTTGAGGGGCACCCGTAACCCCACTTTATGAGGTCTGGGGCAGCGCCCCAGAAAATTTTGGTTTTGGACCCTATGTTAGGTTGGGTGGACCCACCTATGGTTTTGTGCATGATTTTCGCACATGTTTTTTGGACGCGATGGTTTTGCGGTCCATGGTGTTGGACGCGATGTTTTTCGGCCCATGGTATTGGATGCTTTAGCATGTATAAATATGTATTATAACATTGAAAGAAACATAATGAAAAACCAAGCTGGTAGTCCTAGTTTTGGGATCCAGGGGAAAATCTTTATGTATATGTGTTTTATGTGTTCTGCTCTCACACTATTTATTTTTTGTGTTTTAGAATTCGTATGCAGGTAATTTCTGTACGAGGTTAAAACCTACATGAAGTTGATCCTGCCAAGTAAGCCAATTAATCCTTCATCCTGGAAGATAAATCTAAAGCCTCTTGAATGTTAATTGTGTCCATGGTCATACTAAAGAATTTACTCTGTGTTATTCCTCTTTCCACTCGATCTTGATTCTGCATCTCCAAAATGTTGTAAAAACCCTCTACGTCCACCCAAGGAATCTGCTAACAGAACTCTGATTTGTTTCTGCTCCCTCTGACTGCTAGAATCACTAATTGGGGAAATCGACTTTTCTATAACCCTCCAACTGAAAATCAAGTTCTTTCCCCAACAATTTTGCCTGCATGTCTGAGCATTGTGTTTCCTCTAAGAATTTCAGCCTGTCGCTCCCTCTAAATAGTGAAATTCTTTCCTCCGCTTCTGAGCTTCCCGACTAATCACTCACACTCTGATATCATATGAAAATTTCATCTATTGCATTATATGGATATTATTCTCCTAATTGTTAATTTAATTTAATAATTTGTTTTCACATACAAACAACGAATAATTCACTATTGCAATTTTCACTATAAAAATACTACGGAAAATAAAACACTAGATACTTAGAAATTTTAGCACACACTCCAAAGTTTAACACAGATGATTTTGGAAAATTGTCCCTAGAAAAACCCAACTTGGGAAAACCAGTGCAACAGATGCAGGTTTTATTATTATTTTTCATCAACAATTCTGAGTACAATAATTTATATGCTCTAATAGCAATCTAATATGAGGAAAAATATTGGAAAAATTATTGTAAGAATTTTCTCTCACTCCACATCTATTTTATGGACTCAAAACTGCCTCCCTAGCCACACGCAAAATCTTCTGCGTCAACCTTTGTGCAGTGCTTACACAGAACCTTTGGGAATTTTAGCATACCTCTCACTGTCTTTCCTGAAATTGGAATACTTCCTGTAGAAATATTTTTGGCCTCCTCTACCACCTACTACTCACCCTCTGGCTCCATATTCTCCACTGATTCTTTGCTACTGAGAAAATCAAAATGCTTGATCAACTGAGTATTTACATTAGTTTTTTCTCCATCGCCACATCAATCCCTTCTTATATCTTATTATTTGGACTCCAACGACCAATATTAAATCTTAATCAATGGCTCAAGTCATTTCTAGATCGATCTATGTGAGTTTCTATAGAATTCTCACCTTGACTTAATTAGTTATGATTAATTAACTATTTTTCCTAAGCTTAGACTTATGAAACATTAAAAAATTGGTTAATAATCTAATTAAGTCATTTTTAGGTGGAATTTCCAAAAACGATTTATGGATTTTAGAGATCTCATGTACTCAATCCTCTCCACCAAATTTCATGGCTAGAACACATACGATGCTACAGAAAATAACACGATCGGTTTCATCAGTTTCCTTGATTATAACAACATTTACGTTTTTTAGCAGCTTTTTTGGGTCCTAAACTTTCGAAGTTGTTTTGACCCTGTAAATGACATTTTTTTAAGTTTTCCCACATGCATGCCACAAATTTTGTAGTACTTAGAGAGATATTTCTAACAAGATATTGTACGCACTAAACAGAGATCATATGATCAAGTTACAACCCCGGTAAGTTGGCTACCCAACTAACCCCAACTGTTCCCACAAACTCTTGGCATTCCATCTCCTAGGGTTAGATTTTTTGTTGTTTAAGGTTTCCATTTGTTGTTAAATAATAAAAAGGCCCTTGAGACTCATTATAACATAGTTCAAAGGCATGTAGTTACCACATCTCTTCTCATAGATAAGCTACCATCGCCCAAGCTAGTTTATTTCCATTTTGTATGTAAGCATATTTTAGTTCTCTTATGTTAATGAAATGAAGTTTTATTTTTGTTTCATATTTTTATTTATTTTTATATCTTTGTCATGTTGTGTTCTTGCATAACTCTAGATTAGTGGTATCCGAGTGACATGCTCTTTGTCTGTTTTTCTTTGCATGTCCCCATTGAGGTCAGGGTATAAGGAGTTAGGGCTCGAAGTTGTTGGAACTTTGCAATACCAACCTTGCAAACCCTGAGAACTTATCATGGTGGAAGAAAATAAATACGAGGGAGTAGGAGATCTTTTCAAAATATTTCTCGAAGAAGCCCTCGAGCAACAAATGAAAGTGATGATGGACAACTTTTCCCAGATCCTTCAATGGCTACCCACAGGCCACACATCTTCATCCAGCAGCCACTCTAGAGGCACCATTCCCTTTAAGGAACAAGTATACTTTGAAATTCCTATATTTGAAGGCCAGATGGATGCATACTCCATAGATAGATGGTTAAATCATATTGATGGATATTTTTTGGTTCATTATTTTTCCAATTGGGAAAAGATTACTTTTGCACTCCTCAAAGTCACCCCCCATGTCAAGGACTGGTGGGAAACCTATTGTAAATAGAAGGATGAGAGAGAACCCTCCATTTTCAGTTGCACTCACTTGGAACTATTTCCGAGATGAAATCAAGGAAAAATATTAACCTATCGGGAGCTATGAAGATAAATACATAAAGTGGACCATGCTACGATAGGGAAGGGACCAAGACGGGCTAAAGTTCACAAATACTTTGCATTCCCTTCACACAAAGTTTTGTATCAAGTATTATGAGTGACATTTGGTACTCAACTATTACGTCTTTCTCCATATGTACATTCAGGATGAGATGGATTTCGTGGACATCTCCTCACTTGGCATCACCTATCGATACACTGTCAAGATCGAGCAGAAATTTAAACAGAAGAAGTGAGACTTTGTATCTGCAAATATGAAACAAATAAAGGTTCTCCCAAATTACAAAACAAAGGACAAAGCCAAGGTGGGGCAACCCAGGACAACCTGTCGAAGCGGAAAGTAAAGAACAACACCACAAAGACAAAGAAGGACACGGGAAAATGGTCTGAGTTCCATAAGAGCCCCACTCACAACACAAGTGAGTGTCAAGCCAAGTAGTCACTGGTGGTCGAGATGAAGGCTTCTAATCAGATGCATGTTTTGACTCTGAGTCAAAACCTAACAAGGGGAATGAAAAAGGGAAGAATAATATTGATGCATAGCCCAATGCCACCGTTACCACCACCAAGATCCAGAAGATTGAGTTCAAATATCCAGAGGAGGGGAAGCATCTCTTTCACTCATTGATGTGGGTGAAGGGTTCTACATTGTAGTTCATTATAGACAATGGAAGCCAAAATAACTTCATTTCAATAGGGGTCATGAAGTGGTTGGGCCTACCTACCACACAACACCCATAGCCATACACCATTGGGTGGATTCACCAAGGACAAGATCTCCATGTCAGCCAGTGGTTCCACCGTCCCACAACATCAATCCCTTCACATATGAAGTATTATGTGATGTTGCTCCTCTTGAAGTTTGTGATGTATTATTATGCCAACCATACTTGTATAAGTTTCATGTTGTGTATGAGTCTCGGTCTAGCACTATTATTATTACTTTGTGTAATAAGTTATACATGATATTGGAGGTGGCACCACCTACCACCATCTCTTTGATCTCTGTGAAGCAATGCAATAAGATCATTTCCCATACTGGGAAATTTGTCTTCCTTATGATTCACGCTAAGAGAAAGAAAAAGATTATGGCCACATCCACGACCTCCAAACATGGCTTCTCCATACGACAGCAACATATGGACAAGGTTGTGGAGGCGTACAAGGGAATCTTCACCTCACCCATAGGGGTACCCCTACACTATCAGGTCAAGCACTCCATCGATATGACCCCAGGCATGATGCTACCCAATGAAATGACATATTGATGCTCCATTCTAGAGAATGATGAAATCAAGAGGTAGACTCAGGAGTTGTTGCAGAATGGGAACATCAGGCCAAGTTCATCACCCTTTGGGAGCCTAATAAAGTTGGTACAGAAGAAGGATGGGACTTGAAGACTTTGTATTGACTATCGAGCATTGAATAAGATCATTTTCTGGAATAGGTATCTGTTGATGCCTCGAAAATCGTTGCATCAACATTGGGGGAAACCACCCGGTCCGGACCTTAGTGCAGCTCCTTTTCCGTTTGGGGTAGTGGCTCCGACTGGGGATAATGGGACCAGTTTCCCAAAAATAGATAAATGGGATGAATGAATACTTTGTAGATAACTGTAACGATAGGTGGATGACTAAAACTATTGACGGAAATATAAGTAAATAAAACTATCCCGAGAATCTATTTGAACTTCTAAAGCGTAGCTTATGATGTTCTATATCCACAAATACAATTATATAGATGACTGCATTTATATAGACATAGATATTAAATCATTCAAGATTGTTGTACCTAAGTAGTTACGCGCAGCGATTAAAGCAATGCTACTAGACTTTAAACGTTCATACCATTAACGCATACATGATTAAAAATAAGGGATATCATCTAAATATCCAATAGTGGCATGAGTAAGATTTCCTGTTGTTGTGCATGCATACAATTAGCAGTAGCAGGAATAATTACACAGCGAAATAACATACACAGAATGAATCCAAACAAAAGAATAGAAATACCATTTGAATAGCATGCCACTCCCGATATGAATCGCTATGTATAGCTTCTACTTTGACGCATAAACATTCCTCAAATCAATGACAGTAGTGCACAATTGAATCAAGAAATTTCACTATTAAAGTAAAAGCGAGTGGTCGAGTTTCATAAAAGAATAGAGGCTGAAGCACAATAGTGCAAACTTCAGTCTGTTAAGTCTTATTACAAAATTTTACGACCTTTTATAAATACATGAAAGGGTCTATAAATACTATGCTAATCTAAATATCTACAAAACAGAAAAGCTAACTAAGCTGATGTCAATAAATTCTTGTTGCTATTTTTGCTGGCAATCGAAGGAGCTGGATGATGAATCACTCTGTCGGCTGCTTCCCCTTGAACCTAAGTTGATTGATGGCGAGCATTGGCTCAACTTCAGGAGGTTTGTTGAGCCTGGAATTGAGCTGGGCAGCGTAGGTGGAGTCTTGGATATCGGGGATCATGCATTGAACGACATCGGTTAGGCATTTGAGAGCAGATCGTTGTTCATGTGGCTTGATTAGGAACCGCCAATATGCTTCTATGTTTAAAGTGTCAACCGCGGTAATTGACCTTGCTTTGTTCTCTAAATCAGGGTAGCATGTTTGTTCCAATGTGTTTGCAGTAGTAATCTTTCCAGGCGTGCATTGGGAAACAATATTGGCTAGATAGAGAGTATCATTTACTAGATCAGCCAAATTACCAGCAGTTAATGTACATCTTGATGCTGCCCTTTCTGCCTTTAATACTTGTGTTTGCCATTCTGTAAACAATATATTTTTATGGACCTCCAGTATCCTAGGCAAATTGGCTTCCTTTCCTGACTTTGAATCTTGCCATTCAAGATAGTTTGTGATATCTTCTTCGGCTTGATTGTATTCATCTCTAGCCTTTTCTACCTGCTCACTTACAGTTGTAGCTAACTCACAGAGTGGTTCCGCTTGAGAGAGGGATTGCGCTAAGAGTTTAACTTGCGCTACAAGCGCTTTGTTGATTATCATTGCCTCCTTTTTGAATTCTTCTATCGGCGCATCTCCCTTGGTAGCTTTTAACTGTGTTGTAATTTGAGCAATACGCTCATCTTTAGCCTTCAAAGATTGCTCATTTGCCGCTTTTATTTGCTCCAACGCCTCTGTCAACTCACTTTGTCTCTGGATGGTTGTCTGAGTGATCCTCTGTTTCTCCTCCTCCCATTGTTGTATCAATTGGGAATTTATTTTCTGTTGTTCCACTAGCTGTTCGCTTGCACGCATTGTTTCTTGTTGACGTCCTGCTAATTGCTGCTCAGCTTGTATTACCCTTTGTCTGACATCTGCTAATTCCGTTTGAAGTGTGAAAATCTCCTGGTCCTTCGTCTTTAAGAGAAGGGTTACCTCTGATTCCTTGTCGATAGTGGCAGCCGAATAAGCTCCTGCATATTGCGACAACTTGGTCAGGTCATCAGAGGGATCGTGTTTCTCCCTCCAGACTACATTGCCCGTAAGTGATTGTTCAAAAAAGAAGGAAGGTTGATCAATCCTCTGCCTCTTTCTTGATCGCTTTACTACGACTCTATGCTTAGGGTTGTAGAAGACGTTCAATGGAGGAATGTCTTCTACAAGGAGAGTGATTTGGTCGCTAGGACCTTTTGGAATTATTTCCACGTTCATAACTTTGGGTGGGCCGGTGGTTGTGCTCAAAGCCTGAGATGAGCCTTCCTTCTGTATGCTGCTGCTCTTAGGAGTCTTGGTATTCTGTGAATCCCTTCTTCCACCGATAATGGTACTAAAATGTTGTCATTCCTTTTGCAGCTCGGGGTCTGTGACAACACCCTTATTAGTATCGGTGGTATTTTGCTTGGACTGGGACTCCTTTAGCAGTTGTTCTTGTTTCTCCTTCTCTTGCCGTTCATGTTCCTTCTGCTGCATCTCTGCCTGTTTCTTTTGCTGGTTGTCTTCCTGCTCCTTTCTCAGTCTATCTTCCTCTTCCTTTCTTAAGCGTTCTGCTTGCTCTCTTTTTAAGAGTTCTTTCTTTTTCTTTCCTTAAACCTCTGCCTGCTCTTTCCTCAGCTTTTCCTCTTGGTTTTTTCTTCTTGTTGTTCCTCCTGCTCTATTGACTTTGGTTTTCAGTGTAGCAGGTGGGTTCTTTTCTTCATTGCTGGCCAGGCTCGCTTGAGAGCCGCTTGGGTTGCAATTATTAAGTCCAGGGGCAGAGTTTTGCAAACCTCTGCTCCCTGAGCTTATTGAACTCAAGATAACCCTACGTCATTATATCTTGTCCTGGCAAGCTCTTTAGCATGACCAATTGATTCCGCTGAGGCAAAAATATCATCGAACATATCTTCTTTGTGCTCAAATGTCGATAATTTGGCATGTTCTAGAGCGGCTGCATATTTGTTCGGGTCATATGCTCTGTTCGGAATTATAGGAAGATTCAGGGCTTGAATTTTCAAGGCTTCTTTTTCTGCATGTTTTAAATCATGCAGGGTAAAGACTCCACATCTGAGAGGAAAGGTAGGCCAGCCCCTTTTCTGCTTTAGCCTAAGAGTCTGTGTAGTACTCTTAGCTGTAAGTTGGTAGGCAATTTCTCTGGCTAACAGTTTGTCAGGGACATACAAGGGAAGGACATGGGGATTGGCTTGACTGCCATAGACTCTAACATACGTAAAATACTCTTCCCCAAACCAACTTGCCACGGCTGGCAAGTCAAAAGAGGCTAGATAGGAGATCCTTGGGATAGGTTTATCAAAAATGGCATAATAGACAGGAATCATGAAACCGTTACAAATTTGGTACAAGTGATTCCTATGAGACGACTTCCACATCTTGCGATGGTAAATATGGATGGGGGAGGGGTCCTGTGCGGTCCACCTCCAACAGAGAATGGGGAATTCAGAATTAAAGCACAATGTATCTAAAATATAAGCATTGTAGTAGAATGGAGGAATTATTCTCTCGCTAACTCTGGTCTGATTCCTAAATTCACTAACAGCAAGGGCAAGCTTATCCGAAAGGATAGTGGCCCAATCCATAATCCAACTGTTGACTGCCGCCTCTATGAGGGGAACCATTTTGATAGTAAAAATGGCAGAATCATGAAGACCCCATAATCTACACATCATTATAGCGGCATAGCAATAAGGTGAACACAAGGAGTCGACTGAGTACTTACCGGAGGATTCATGCTTGTGCTTACTTGGATTCTACCTCCAATCTTTGATAGGTTCAGACTCAATTTCATTCTCACTTGCGAACTTCTCCAGAAATGCGCTATTGTAAACTTTCTTTGGCATAGGCAAATGATACATTTGCCTCAAATTTTCTGGCTTGAAGGACCCAAAAATCCTTCCATCTTTTGCGACGAAAGTTCTATCTTTGATAGGAATTTCTTCAATTGCCCACTTGATAACATCGGTGTATGGAAGCATTTGCTCTCTTGCCGCTATCCTATGTAGGAAGGAGTCGGCCAAGTATTTGAGAGTGCACTCTGATTTTTTGGATGAATCTGCGGTAGCCTGTTCCACCACCTGCTCAGGTTTCTCGGCCTCTAGCAAATCATAAGTTCCTTGCCAAGTTGTTTTGGCAAGGCCTGCACACGTCATGTCTGATATCAAACCTTTCTTGCTGTTTACTATCCCTTGTTGCGCGGCTGGTGAATCGATAATGCCTGCAACCTTCTTCTGCTTTTTACCCATTATGCCTGAATTGCTTTGAAAATCTGTATTCTGCACAGAGAGGTGGTTTCGGCGTAACACAGAGATAACAATGAATCTCACAATTGATAGTAAAATAGAAAGAAGAACGTTGATATACTTTGTTTTTATTAAAACAGCGCGTAGACGATCTATAGGTAGATGTGAAGGGATGAATTCATTAAGGGACCGTATAGGACCTGCCACCTTATAAATGCTCATTAGTGCAATATTTTCCAAAAGGTCTTTTAAATCATGCAATGGGCGTACTTGCGGCCGAGCGGGGATGATTATGCCTTAATTGTCATTAACTTCGGCTTTCCAATCACTTTAATGGCTTTTCGTTGAGAACTGTGCCTTATCGCATCGGATCGGGCAGGGGCGCGAGAGTAGTTTTAACAATAGCTTGAATATTGCCGATCGCCGATCGCCGATATCGCATCAGCGAAAGGCCTATGTGCATTAAGGGTTCAACAGGGGAAGCCGCCGATTGCCGATCGCCGATATCGCATCGGCGTAAGGCATATATACAATGCTTACGATACAAAGGGGATTGCCGATCGCCGATATCGCCGATAGCTTTATCAGGTCGGGGCTTTAACGAGGGGCGCGAAAGTGGTGCACAGGGATTTTGCTGATCGCCGATCGCCGATAGCTTTATCGCATCGGGGGGGAGAACATTTTGATTGCTTAGTGCATCCTTTATGTTATTGTGATATGCAATCTTGCGATCGCTTTATCACAATAAACACATATTTGCTTTATTTCCAATTTTTTAAAGATATATTGCTTTTGAGGGTAAGTTTATAAAGCGCTCCTTTGATTTGTTGGACTTTTACAAAGTAAGAGTTTTGACATCAATTTTATTTTAAGAGGGACCCATTTCACATTTTAATGGTTTTGTAAATAAAAATAAATATGAAATGGGGGGTTGTCTGCAAGGCACAACAATTGGCGATTCACTGGGAGAACCAGTGATCTCTGGAAAAATCAAAATACTTTAAAACTTTTTTGAAATAGAACTTCAACTGCAAGGAAAGTTCTGATATAACTAGGCATCTATGTATTCTGAACATTACAGAAATAATTTTGATAACCTCCTCCTTTCGAACATTTTAGAATTGGTACATTTAAAGTTTTAAATAGGCCTTGATTGGTTTATAAATAGTAGAAATAGGAAGGCTTCTCCAAATCAGCTTTTATAGTATACTCGCCTGAAATAGGTAGAGCCTCTGCTGCCAGCAAACGTTTATAGTCTCGATAGGGATACCTCTTAACCATGTGATCGTCCATTGTCCCATCCAATCAAGAGTGTGATTATCAGAATGAATTTAAAACATATTCTCATATTTTGTTCATTTTCCCTTTTGCTGAATTCTTTTTATAAGATGAAAAGCCATTGCCCTGGTTTGGTGGCCAGCTATTGACAACGCCACTCACTGGTAGTAGTCTAACTGAACAAGCTAGCTCGTGATGAGACTCCTTGTCTTGAGATTTCAAGCCATTACCCTGTTTTGGTAGGCAGTATTGGTAATGTCAGCTAAGCTATTTCCCTATGAACGTGGTAAGAAGGCTTATGATAAGACCTCTTATCTTTAATATCTTTATATTTTACAATTACACTCTGAAAAATCATCAATCTTTAATGAACGGGGTGGACAATCACTTCTTTGAGAATCGATGGATGACAGGTTGGGAGTTAAAGATGCTGATATTGAATTGACTTCTATTCCTAATATCAATAACCATTTGGGACCAATTTGAAAATAGAAATGATATTTATTACTGTTATGCTCTAAGGAGGAATTGATCAGACTTAATCTGTGATTTTCAGGATACAAATGACATCTAATTCCCCAAAAAGTATTCCTTTTTGGTCAAAAATTATATTGTTCGAAAGCAAGTACTCATGATAGTTCTATAAAACAACTAATTAAATATAGTAAAGGGCCAATAGAATATGCCTTAAAACTTTATTTTCTAAAAATCTACAAACTAAGAAATCCTATGAAAGTAAAGGGAGAAGGGGTTACCTTCTCAATTGAAGAATTTTTTAAGGACTAGGCCATTTACGGGGAGAGATTCCCTCACACATGTTAAATCTTGCAATAGAAACGTTGAATGGCCTATTTTCTCACAAATCTGAAATGGTCCAAGCCAGAACTTTTGGAACTTGGTGTGTTTACCTTTGTCCTCATGGGCTTTATCCCATTTCAGAACTAAATCGCCAACTTGGAATTGTTTTGACCCTGATGAGGCTGAATCAAAAGCTTCCTTTATGATTTGCTGATGCTTGGCATGAGTATTTTTGGCCTTATTTCTTTCTTCTTCTAATTTGAGAATTTGATCATATCTGAGCTGAATCGAAGAGGAAGGAATTTTTTCGATGAATTGCACTAGGGCTAAAGAGGGTAGAACGAGATTTGTAGGTAATATCGCTTCCTTTCCATATACAAGATTGAACGAAGAGGTTCCTATGGAAGCCTTCTGAGTTATTCTATCAGCCCATAATGCGAAGACCAATGTTTTATGCCAATTCCTATGATTTTGTTCGATTGTACGTTTGATAATTTTGATCAGATTTTTGTTAGTGGACTCTGCCAAACCATTACCTTGAGGGTAGTAATTAGCAGAATACTTTAACTTAAATCCTCTTTTAACAGCAAAATCAATCATGGAATTGCCTGAAAAATAAGAAGCATTATCAAATACACGAGCAGTTGGAACACCAAACCTGGTAATAATGAATTGGTCAATGAATTCAATGATTGCTTCAGAATTTGCTGTCTTCAAAGGAACTGCCTCCACCCACTTAGTGAAATAGTCGGTAGCAGTGAGAATGTACTTATGCTGCTTTGAAGAAGGTGGATTGATTTCCCCGATGATATCCAGTCCCCATTGATCAAATGGTTGTTCAATGTTAACTGGTTGTAAAGGGAAAGCTGATTTTCGTTGTCTTCCACTAGCAGTTTGGCAATTGAGGCATTTTCTTACATACTCATGGGTGTCTCTAAAAAGGGTTGGCCAATAGTATCCAGCATGAATAATCTTGTGAGCTGTTGTGTCAGCTCCAAAATGTCCTCCCGCTGGTCCATCATGTAACTCCTGCAACACCTTTTGGGCTTCAGCTTTCTCAATGCATCTCAGCAAAATAGAATCATAATTCCTTTTGAAAAGCACATCATCAATAAGTGAAAAACTTTTTGCTTTTAATCTGATGGCCCTTTTGCTTTTGTAAGATAAATGAGGAGGAGCATAACCATTTTTTAAATAAAATATTAAATCTGCATATTGAGATTCTGAATCAGTGACACTTATCTGATTGATTTCTTCAGTTGGACCAGTGTCGCTTGATTCAGGAATGTTGGAAGCTCCTGCCAATATCCTGCAAAAACCTTGGCCTCTAACAATCTTTGCTGGCCTAATGTCTAAATCATACTCTTGAAGTGCTGTGACCCAATTAGCCCTTTTTTCACCCAGTTCTCTTTGTATTAATAGTTGCCTAACAGCTGAAAAAGGAACTATTACTTTTGTGTGGGTTTTTAGGAGGAAGGGTCTATAATGTTTAACTGCTTTGAACACAGCAAAGGCTTGTTTTTCCACATCAGAATAGTTTAATTCAGCACCCTGAAGATTTGAGCTAAAAAATGAGATAGGTTCCTCCAAGTTGTGATCGTTCAGTTGGGTAAGTACTACTGCATATGAAGTATTGGATGCGATAGTGTACAATGTGAAAGGATTAGAGAAGTTTGGAGTAATTAAGGAGGGGGCATTGATGATGGATTGCTTTACCTGATCAAAAGCTTCTTTTTCTATTAATCCCCACTTAAAGACTGCATTCTTCTTAATCATTGCTTGGAGGGGTAAAATAATATGAGAAAAATCAGGTACAAATCTTTTAACAAAATTTATCTGACCAAGGAATGACTGCATCAATTTCTTGTTGTGAGGGAAAGGGATCTCCGAAATCTCTTTGATCCGATCAGGATCAATATAGATGCCATCCCGAGATACAATAAAACCTAGGAGTTTCCCTTGATCAAGAGCAAAGAATGACTTTTTGGGGTTTAGAGAGATTCCATACCTTTTACACCTTTGAAAGATCTGATTTAAGTCATGTAAATGATTGGATCTCTTTTTAGAAAACACAGTTATGTCATCTAGATAGATGACTACTGATCGATTAATCAATCGCCTAAAAGCAGTGTCCATAGCTCTTTGGAAAGTCGCTCCTACATTTATAAGTCCGAAGGGCATCTTTTGATATGCATATGTCCCCCATTTTGTTCTAAATGTTGTTTTGAGTTGGTCATCAGGATGAACCAAGATTTGGTTGTATCCTGAGAAACCGTCCGGAAAAGATATCAATTCAGAACCTACCACTGATTGGAGTATTTGCTCCATAGTAGGCAATGGGAAATTCTCCTTCAAGCTTGCTCTGTTCATATTTCAGAAATCGATACAAATTCGAATGTCGCCATTCTTTTTCTTGACAGGCACCATATTAGAAACCCAATTGGAATGTCAGACTGGGAAGATAATCTTGGCTTTAAGGAGTTTGTTAAGCTCTGATTTAATCCGACTTTCCAAATTGGGGTGTATTTTCCTTAACTTCTGTTGAATAGGTTTTTGATCTGGAAGCATTGGGATTGTATGCTGGATAATAGATGTGTCATAAGTCTTTAAGTCATCATATTTCCAAGCAAAAATGTGTTTATTTTTCCTCAACAGTTTAACAAATGCTTCTTTCTCT
>APFE031113678.1:0-23957 GCA_000404065.3 Pinus taeda
GGAACTATCAGAGAGAAGACACTAATCAAGATCCCAAAAGATGACTCACCTCTCTGTAATCATCTATATATGGATCCCTCATCACAGAGATCCAGAGAGGCTGGAATTTTGTAACTTATAGAGAAGTGTTGTTCATATTCTAGTGTACATTCAAAGCGCTGGGTGATTTTGCTTTGCTTGAGGTGAAGAAGGGCTTCTTAGCTAGAGGATGATGCTAGGTCAGAGCTGCTCATGGTTATAATCCTCTTGCCACTTTTATCTGAATAAATCCATTCTTGTTTGCTTCCATATTCTTGTGCATCTGTTTATATATGCTTGTATATGGTTAATGCACATCTGATCTTGCATTATTTATGAACTTAGATCCTTGTTTCTTGCATAGTAGTATGTTGCTGTGATTCTACAGGTCCTTTTGAAGCTGAGCAGACAAAGTGCAAGCGGCAAAACTCTATCAAGAAGGAGAAGGAATCAAGCGCAAGACTCAAATTGGCCCTCTTGGTTCTCTTCTCATCTATTTTCATAAAAGGAATCAAGAGTAGACTTTGATTGTTTGTTTCTATGATAGCCACCCATCTTAGTGGGAATAAAAGCATCCGTGTGGACACTATTCCCGTATAAAAATGGTCTTACAACTCTCCATGTGAAATATCTGTAGTATCTCAGTGACATACTTACCTTGAGACATAAACAATTCCCCATCACCTTTCCATACTTCCAGACTAAGGAAGTAATGCATAAGGCCCATATCTTTCATCTCATATTCCCTTGCAAGGTCCTCTTTGCAAGAGTTGATTAGATGCTCATCGCCTATCAATATTAAATCATCAACATATAAAACAACAATAACAAATTTACCTTCTACCAAAATACCATAGAAGTTCGCATTTGCTTCACTTTTGGGGAAGCCCAATTCAGTGAGATAACTATCGATTTGAGTGTACCAAGCTCGAGATGCCTGTTTGAGACTGTACAATGCTTGCCTAAGTCTATACACATGAGACTCACAATCAAATGTATCAAATCCTTCTGGTTTCTTGATGTACACTTCCTCCTCAATAAAACCATTGAGAAATGTTGTATTTACATCCATCTGGTGGATCTTCCACCCCATTTGCGCAGTCAATGCAAGAGAATTGATCTAATGGATTTACTCATAGTCAATTCCCTCAACTTGAGAGAATCATTTGGCCACAAATATTTTCTTATACTTATTTATGATTCTATTTATTGCATGCTCAACTTTGAAGATCCATTTCTAACCTACAATTTGTTTTTCTTTTGGTCTTGGAACCACTTCCCAAACATTGTTCTTTATGATGGATTCGTATTATTCCACCATTGCATCAACCCAAACTAGTTTCTCAACTACTTCCTCAACTACTTCCTCAAAGGAGGATGGCTTAGTCTCTACAATATCAATCGTTAGAGCCATGTATCTAGTGTACCTCTCAGGTGACATCCTTTGTGTACACAAATTTGAAGGAGCTCCCACATTCTACCTCGCATCCTTCACCAATATTTCAGCTTCCCTGGTTCTTTTTCTACCTTCTCTATATAGTTCTACTTGAGTGGATGTCTCCATTATGCCTCCTATTTTCTCCTCCATTTGTGCTTGCTCCACAACTTCCCGAGGCTCCTCCTTTGGAGATAAAACCTCCTCTTCTGGTGGGATTTGAAGCTCCCTCTCAAGAGAGAATCTCATTTCTTTCTCCTTATCAAACTTTACATCCCTTCACACAACTATCATTCTGAGGGAAGGAAAGTACACTCGGTAATTGTATGGATTTTCATTGTAACCCACAAAAACTCCCAACTCTATTATTGGCTCAAGTTTCTTCCTCAAATATTTGGAGACATGATAGTAAACAGAGGCTCCAAATTTTTTGAAATGAGACACATTTGACTTTTTCCCCAAGAAGGCCTCTTGTGGTGTAATCATACCAAGAATCTAATGAGGACTTTGATTTTGCAAGTAGAATGTTGTGTTACATGCCTCTGCCCACAAATGCAGTGGCAGGCCTTAGTCATGTAGCATAGCTCTCGTAGATCCCACAATGCTCTGTTTCTTTCTCTCAGCTACCCCATTCTATTGTGGGTTGTAGGGAACTGTCAATTGTCTTCAAATTCCTTCTTTTGCACAAAATTCCTTGAAGTCATTCAAAACATACTCACCTCCATTGTCACTCCTAAGAGCCTTCACCTTCTTTTCAGTCTCTTTCTCAACTATTGGCTTGAATTCTACAAATTTTGAGAATGTCTCATCCTTCTTCTGCATGAAGAAGATTTATCACTTTCTTGAGAAATCATCAATAAAAATAACATAGTATTTATGTCTGGAAGTGGACGTTGTTGAGAAGGGTCCAAAAAAATCAGAGTGGACTCTTTCGAGGAAATCATTTGCTTTGTTGTCTCGATCATGGAATGTGGATTTTACATACTTACCCAAGGTACACCCCTTGAAGACATCTTGTTGCTCAAGTGATCCTTTAGGGAGGCCAGTGGTTATTTGTTGCATAATTTCAAGGGCATCATGGTACAAATTACCAAGTCTTTTGTGTCAGAGTTCACCAACATCTTGACTTTGCACTTTCTTTGCCTTACTTCTTAGTGCAGTGCAATATTCCACATCAATTTTTTGTAGGTTATTCACATGAACCCCAATTTGCTTCACTTGTCTAATAGCTATGTGTCTCAAAAAGGCTTTCCCTTTACTAAAGATAAAATCATAGTCACGATCTTCCAAAACTGCTACATAGATGAGGTTCTTCTTTAGGCCTAGTACAAACATGACATCTTTGAGGCAAAGAGGGGATCCCAACTCCCTCTTAGAGGTTACTATACCAATCTCGGTAGCATTGTACTTTCCATTGTCCCCAAGCTCAATATTCATCTGGAGATCTTTCTCCTCCATGTCACTTAAAAACTCTTTATACCCTGTCATGTGGAACGAGGAACTTCATTCCAAGTACCACACACTCCCCATAGTAGTGTTGGACATGCATTTGATCAAGGTGAAGTCTAACTCGAAATGTGAAGCTAATGCTTCACCTATTTCTTCTCCCAAATTCTTCTTGCTACACTTTTGTGTGGAAACTTTGTAGCATATGCCTGAATTCATGACAATTGAAGCATTTTATTTTGGACAAGTCTTTATTCTTGCCCCCTTGGTTAGAATCTAGTTTGGTTTGATATTTCTTCCCTTTGCCCTTCTTTCCCTTCCCAACCAATGCAAAATTCTCTTCATCCTCTCCCTTGGGTGAACTTTCATCTCTAGTATTTTGCCTAATTTATTCTTATACCAAATCAGACCATAAGTGTTCCCAATTCAGTAATTTTTCCCTTCCATTCATAGAGTCCTAGTAGCTACGCTAGGATTTTGGAAGGCCTAGAAGAGCTAGGCTCACTAGGTCATCTTTTTGCAACATTCACACCAACCCCTCTGAGCTCATCTCGAGTTTGTGTAAATTTGGTGAGATACTATAGAATAATATCATTCCTCTACATCTTAATGTTTCGAAGTTTGTTTTTGAGGGCCAATTTTCTATGGTCATTGTTATTCTCAGATAGATCAGTTAGTTCCTTCTACGTTGCAAAATGATTTTCCTTTCCATCGAGATTTGAGACAATTTAATGTAGAAGCATGAGGCTTGAAGACAAAAGGCTTCATTTTATTCCAAAAATCCAAAAAAAAATTACAAGCAAAGGAGTGGGATCCTTTAACTATCAATTTACAAAGTTTTCTAGATTGGATTTGAGCTAGAATATAGGTATTTGAATGATTTTGTAATT
Source organism: Pinus taeda (assembly GCA_000404065.3). NCBI lineage: Eukaryota > Viridiplantae > Streptophyta > Pinopsida > Pinales > Pinaceae > Pinus > Pinus taeda. Next base: position 3,790 of record APFE031113678.1, read on the forward strand.
AATTCAAGTAGTTCAGACTTATTTTAGATTCTCGAGGAGAATATCAAGCAGTTTAGGTATTTATTTAGGATTAGATAGATTTGATCCATTAATTGAGGATCGAATTGTTGGATGTAAAGTATTTATGTAAGTTTTGAACTATTGTAAGAGGATTTGGCTGGATTCGGCTATGGAGAATTAGACTGTAAAAGAATTGAAATATCTCTATATCTCTGTGTATCTTGCGCATGAATGGTTAAATCCTGGAGGCTTGGATTCCTTTGAAATATCTCTATGTATTGTTTAATTTCCAGTTTGGCATGTAAATTTAGAGTTTTGTAAGATCTGGTGTTATCGCATTTAATTCCTCATTCACTGTGTATTAAGTTAAATTGAATATCTTTCAAACCACAAAGCTTTAATTAGCTAAGCTCTGAATTCCACAGGGAAGAGCTAAACCTGGTGTAAACGCTAAAATCATAGTGGAAGGGAAAAAGTCTGATAAATTTGCGAGGAGCCTAGAACCGTTCGATCGAAAGAACCATTAGATCTATGGTAGTCGTGTGTAAACCAGTGTTGGAGTTAAACGAAAGAGTAAAGAAGTCTTCATAGGAAAAAGTTGTTTTCACGCGGGCTCAAGGAGGTAAGTGGTAATTTGGGATAGTCACATGATTCCATTCAGCAGCCGACACGTAGCACCGAGAAACTTCTTTTCTCGCATGCTCTCAGCTTGATAAACATCGACAAGAATTCCACATGATATTAAGCGTCAACCATTGGATCAAGCGAGCTTGATCAACGGTGGGGGATCACTTGGCTAGTTTACGAGCCAGGAAAGTGCCAACCATCAGATGGAAGAAAGAGGATCAACGATGGATAATTATCGTGATAAAGGTGGCGAGAAAGGCGGATGCGAGAAGTTTATGAACAACAGTTTGTTTTCTTTTTGGTTCCAAGGAAACTGAAGTTCTGCTAATTTTCGGGTAATTTTAGCAATTCTGTTGTTTTAGTAGAATATCTAAGTTTGGAGGCCGATGGCTAAAACTCAAAGGGAAATAATAGAAGAACTTCCACCTGCGCTGAAGGAGATCATTTCTGGATTTGAACGATTATCCCTTACACCTGCAACTAGACCACCATTTGTGGTATCAGAGCAGCCTACTGACACTGAACAGGATCTTAAGGACCAGAAAAAGAAATCCAACATGGATTTCAGAGTTGGAGGAAGAGGCGGTGGTCGAAGAAGAGGAAGACCAGTTGCAAATGTTGAAGTATTAGAAGCTATGCAACAGATGCAAGGTAGATTAGAAGCAATGGAAATGGCAAGAGATGAAGATGCTGGAGATGTCAATGAGCTTGAAGTTGGAGCTACAGAAGAAGAGGAACCTGCAGATGTAACTCTTGAAATGAGATTCTTTAAGTCAGTATTGAAATCCACATCTAAACCTAGACTTGAAGTTTCAATTTATACAGGAAGCTTAAGCCCTGAGGAATTGATAGACTAGATTAATGACATGGAGAAATTCTTTGATTATGAAGAAACAGAAGAATGAAAGAAAGTGAAGTTTGTTGTCACAAAATTGAAAGGATGTGCAACACTTTGGTGGGATGGAGTGCAGGCATAAAGAAGATGACTTGGTAAACAGCCAATTAAAAATTGGAATAGGATGGTGGCAAAGTTAAAAGGTAAGTTTTTGCCAAGTGATTATCAGCAAACATTATTTAGATAGATGCAAAATCTTAGACAAAGGTCTATGACAGTAAAGGAAAACATAAAGGAATTCTACAAAGTGAGCATAAGAGCGGAACAAATCCAAGATACAGATGAGAAGGCTACAAGATATGTAAATGGTCTCAAAATGGAGATCCAAGATGAGATAAGTGTATTGTCTCCTAAAATAGTAGAAGAGGCTTATCAGATGGTATTGAAAGCTAAAGAAAAACTCATGAGGAAGCAATCTACTAGAAATAGAGGTACTTTTCGAGGAAGTGGAAGTCAAGGTGGTAGAGGAAGGTCTACAACACCTAGAGATGGAGCTAGCAGCAGCTCAAGTCAGCATGCACCCACAGGAGGTGATGCAGGTGGCAGAGGGAGTTTTTCCAGAGGAAGAGGAGGCGGAGGTAGAGGAAGAGAATTCAGATGTTATAGATGTAACAAGCTAGGACACAGATCCTATGAGTGCCCAGAAAACATAGGAATAAATCAGAGAAATGCAATTGTTGCCAAGACTGAAGAGGAAGCAGCAAAGGTAATAGAAGAAGAAAATGTACCAAAGAAAGGGGAATCTTTGGTAGTTAACAAAGTTTTGTTAAAGCCGGCTAAGGAAATTGTTGAACCAACATAGAGAAAGACCCTGTTCAGGACTGTGTGAAAGCTTCAAGGGAAATGTTGTCAGATGATAATTGATAGTGGTAGTACAGATAACTTGGTCTCCACAGAAGTGGTGGAGAAGTTGAAATTGAAAACAAAGAAACACCCAACACCTTACAAGGTGTCATGGCTTCAAAAGGGATATCAGTTGTTAGTGAATTAGCAGTGTGAAGTGGAGTTGCAGTTGGGAAAATACAAAGAAAATTATGTGTGATGTGATGCCTATGGATGTGTGTCACATATTGCTAGGAAGACCTTCGCAGTATGACAAAGGAGCTATGTATGATGGAAAGAAGAACACATACAAATTTAGTAAAGATGGTGTCAATCATACATTGTTGCCTATGGAAGAAGAGGATACATCAAGGAAACCTGATCCAAAGATCCTATTTTTGAGTGGAAAGGAGTACTTGCAGCAGATTGAAGAGGATGAGGTAAATTTTGCATTGATTTGCAAGCCTAAGGTAATAATTACTTCCACAAAAATTTCTTATTTTCCAATTGAAATTCAAGAGATGCTAGACAGTTATTGTGACATCATTGTAGATGATTTGCATGATGAGTTACCACCCATTAGAAAAATCAGTCATCATATAGGTTTGATTCTAGGAGCAAATCTACCTAATAAATTAGCTTACAGGATGACTCCCACAGAGAATGAATAAATCAGGATACAGGTTCAGGAACTATTAGACAAGGGACTGGTTAGAGAGAGTTTGAGTCCTTGTGAAATGTCAACAGTGTTGAGTCCAAAGAAAGATGGAGGCTGGAGAATGTGCACTGATTCAAGAGCAATCAACAAGATAACAATTAGGTACAAATTTCCTTTACCTAGTATTGAATATTTGATGGATTGTTTGAGTGGAGAAAAATATTTTACAAAGTTAGATTTAAAAAATGGTTATCATCAAATCAAAATTAAAGAAGGAGATGAGTGGAAAACTGCTTTTAAAACAAATGAAGGATTGTACGAAGGGATGGTAATGCCTTTTGGGTTATCAAATGCTCCTAGTGCATTTATGAGGCACATGAATGAAATTTTGAAAGAATTTATTGGTAAATTTGTAATAATAAATCTGGATGATATATTAGTTTACAGCAGATCAAAAGAGGAACATGTGAGACATTTGAATTATGTCTTATAAAGGTTACAACAAGAGAAGTTACTGTTAAATTTAAATAAATGTTCATTCAGAGTTAGTATATTTGGGTTTTTTTGTTTCTGTTGATGGGTTAAAGATGGATCCGGAGAATATCAAGGAAATCATGGAGTGGCCTTCACCAAAAAGTGTCTTTGAGGTAAGAATTTTTCATGGTCTTGCTCATTTTTATAGGAAGTTCATAAGGAATTTTAGTAAGATCAATGCTTCTGTTGTTGAGACTATAAAGAAGGACAAACATCCATTTAAATGGACTGTTGAAGCAGAAAAGAACTTACAGTTGTTGAAGAGAAAGATTACTAAGAAACCTATTTTGATTTTTCCTGATTTTAACAAACCTTTTCAAGTGAAGTGTGATGCTAATGAAGAAGCCATTGGAGCTGTTTTAAGTTAGGAGGACAGACCTGTAGCTTATTTCAGTGAAAAATTGAATGAGTCAAAGAAGAAATATTCTTCTTATGACAAGGAACTTTATGCAGTGGTGCAGTCTTTGAAGAAATGGAGACATTACTAGATGACTAAGGAGTTTATACTTTATTCAGAGAACCATGCATTGAAGTACATTATGCAATAGCCAAAGCTTAACCAGAAGCATGCAAAGTGGGTAGAATATCTTCAAAGTTTTAATTTTGTGTTGAAACATATCACTAGCCAATCAAACAAAGTAGCATATGCCTTAAGTAGAAAAAGCATTTTATTTCAAGAAAGTCAAATTCAAGTGTTGGATTTTGATTTTCTTAAGGAATTATATGAGAAAGATTTAGATTTTGAAGAGGCATTTGAAGCTTGTAGAAATCATGTTTTGTTAGACAAAAATAAGTGGTTGGATTATTTCTTGCAAGAAGGACTATTGTTTAAAAGAAATCAGTTGTGCATACCAAATTGTTCTATGAGAGAAAATTTGATCAAGGAGAAACATAGTGGTGGACTTGGAGGACATTTTGGTGCAGACAAGACTTATGAGCAATTGAACTGATTTTATTTATGGCCAAGGATGAGATCTGAGGTGGAAAATTATGTGAATAATCGTAAAGTCTGTCAGTATGCAAAGGGAATGAGCCAAAACACAAGTTTGTATGTTCCATTACGTATTCCAAATAGACCTTGGGATATGGTAAGTATGGAATTTGTTTTAGGTTAACCAAAAACTCAAAGGGGACATGATTCAATTTTTGTAGTAGTTGACAAATTTTCAAAAATGGTACATTTTATTCCATGCTATACAACCAGTGATGCTACTCATGTTGCTAACTTGTTTTTTAAGGAAATTGTAAAGTTACATGGCTTACCTAAAAGCATTGTTTTAGACAAAGACACCAGATTTGTTGGTCATTTCTGGAGGAACTTGTGGAAGAAACTTGGTATTAAACTAATTTTTAGTTCTGCTTATCATCCTCAGACTGATGGGCAGACTAAAGTTGTAAACAGAAGCTTGGGTAATCTTTTGAGAAGTATTGCAGGTGAACATCCGAAACAGTGGGATCAAGTGTTGGCACAGGCTGAATATGCTTATGATGATTCTCCTAACAGGAGTATAGAGCAAAGTTCATTCCATATAGTTTATCGAATGCACGAAAGAGGAGTTTCCGAGTTAAGAGATTTGGGTAAAGTTGAAATGAGGAGTGCTCAAGGAGAATATTTTGCTTCAGAGATTCAAGAAATACATGAACACGTAAAACAACAGTTACAGGACAGCAACACAAAGTACAAGAACAGAGAAAATTTGAAGAGAGAAGTTAATTTTGAAGTTGGAGATTTGGTTTTGGCACACTTGAGGAAGGAAAGATTTCCAAAACGGGAGTATAACAAGTTAAAATTCAAGAAGATTGGACCATGCAAAGTTTTAAGGAAATTTTCTGCAAATGCATATGAAATTGAGTTACCCCTTGGTATTGGAATATCTCCAATTTCAATGTTGTTGATTTGTATAGGTATGAAGAGGGACAAGCAGATGACACAAGAGAAGACAAGGAAGAACAAGAGGTGGATTGGGTAAAACAGTTACCTACAGCAAAGGCATTGCAACCAGAGAAGATATTGGATAAAATAGTTTTTAAGAAGACAAGGGGACAGGAGTATTTTCAGTACTTGGTCAAGTGGAAAGATCAACAAATTGCTGATGCTATGTGGGTGACAGATACCATGCTACAGAAGTTGGGCAGTTTTGTAGAAGAGCTGATGGATAGGAGCCCATGAAGAATTTTTTCCTCAGGAGTCTGATGCAAGAGCATGAGGCTTGAAGACAAAAGGCTTCATTTTATTCCAAAAATCCAAAAAAAAATTACAAGCAAAGGAGTGGGATCCTTTAGCTGTCAATTTACAAAGCTTTCTAGATAGGGTTTGAGCTAGAATATAGGTATTTGAATGATTTTTTAATTAATTCAAGTAATTCAGACTTTGTTAAGATTCTCGAGGATAATATCAAGCAATTTAGGTATTTATCTAGGATTAGATAGATTCGATCCATTGATTGAGGATCAGATTGTTGGATGTAAAGTATTTATGTAAGTTTTGAACTATTGTAAGATGATTTGGTTGGATTTTGCTATGGAGAATTAGAATGTAAAAGAATTGAAATATCTTTGTATCTCTATGTATCCTGCGCATGAATGGTTAAATCCCAGAGGCTTGGATTCCTTCGAAATATCTCTGTGTATTGTATAATTTCCAGTTTGGCCTGTAAAATTAGAGTTTTGTATGATTTGGTGTTATCACATTTAATTCCTTAAGTTAAATCGAATGTATTCTGAACCAAAGAGCTTTAATTAGCTAAGCTCTGAATACCATAGGGAAGAGTTAAACCTGGCGGAAGCACTAAAATCATAGTGGAAGGGAAAAAGTCTAATAAATTCGCAAGGAAACTAGAACCGTATGATCGACAAAACCATTAGATCTACGGTAGTTGTGTGTAAACTAGCACCAGAGTTAAACAGAAGAGTAAAGTGGTCTCCATAGGAAAAAGCTATTTTCGCGTGGGCTCAAGGAGGTAAGTGGTAATTTGGGATAGTCACGCGATTCCATTCAGCAGTCGACACGTAGCACGAAGAAACTACTTTTCTCGCATGCTCTTGGCTTGATAAACATCGGCAAGAATTCCACACGATATTAAGTGTCAACCGTTGGATCAAGCGGGCTTGATGAACGGTGGGGGATCACCCGGCTAGTTTACGAGCGAGGAAAGTGCCAACCGTCGGATGGAAGAAAGAGGATCGACGGTGGAGAATTAATGTGATAAAGGTGGCAAGAAAGGTGGATGCGAGAAGTTTATGAACAACAATTTGTTTTCTTTTTGGTTCCAGGGAAACTGAAGTTCTGTTAATTTTTAGGTAATTTTAGCAATTCTGTTGTTTTAGTAGAATATCTAAGTTTGGAGGCGAATGACTGAAACTCCAAGGGAAATAATAGAAGAACTTCCACCTGTGTTGGAGGAGATTGTTTCTGGATTTGAACGATTGTCCCTTACACCTGCAACTAGACCACCACAATTTGGTCTCTCTCTTCCTCCAGGATTATTCTCCTCGCCTTGGCTACATATTTCTTCCATTGGGCTAGGTTTCGGGCATTAACTGATCCTAGTTTTTGAATATTTGTTTTGAAATATTCCAGCAATCCATTGTCATCAAGCATTGCCTCCATGCGATCCTTCTAGGTAATGAAATTTGAGTTGCCTTCCAAGTCATACTCTAATCTCAGCCCATTGAAGACCATTCTCCCAACTCTAAGGAAATCCTACTAGACTGAAGCTACAAATTCGAACCTCCTAAGCAACAAATTTGAAATTATCGTTCTTATGTTAATCCTTGTCTGATACCATGTGGAAATTTGGTGATAGAATTGAAACTTCTCAAGAAATTTAATCTAAATCAAGAGACACAATTCTACTCTGCTGCTTTGTGGAAATTAATTCACAATTTAGAACAATATTCACAAACATGAATTAATCAAATACACAAGTACACAAATATATCTAGTTGAAACCAACTAATAAAAACCCCTTAATCTTGCTTACATTAATCATATGAAGAGAGAATCTACTAAAATTGCTAGCTTCAACTCTAAGCTCAACCTGCAAAAGAATAATTGTTCTCTCTGCTCAATGAAAAGCTCTAACCCAGACTTAGTCAATTTATGCCCCCACCTGAGCTCCTATTTCCTTGCGCAAATATTGAAGAAATAAGCCCCTATTCTTTAGGAATTTCCTCCAAAATGATTGCACATTTCCCAAGAACTGATCATTGATTGCATGCAACCCCTGTACACTCAATACTAGTCTACAATTGATGTTACATTTCCTTGGAATCTCCACCACAACTGAGAAATTCAAATTTGTTACATGCATGAGCTATTTTTGGTTGATTGATCAATTAACTGGATGATACAGTGGGAAATTTTGAGGTCTAAAATGGGCCTCCTAAGAAAAATGTACAACCAAAATAAACTTTATAAGAACCAATACGATTCAAGATGATGATGTTAACCATGGGGGATGATTCACCATTTTTTGAGTAAAAAGGAAAAAGATTAAAAAATAATAAAAATAATAAAACTACTTTTCCAACTCCTATTTTCAACTTATCTCTATAATGTTTTACTCAAATTTCAAGAGGGAGTATTCATTGGATGCAAAATTTAATTTCTTATCCAAAGAGTACCCATGTTGCATACTTTCGATGGACCTTGCTACACGAAAAATGAGAAATACATGAAAAAATGTGATTGCAATAATGTTTTTCATGTATTTCTCATTTTTCATGTAGCAGGGTCCATCTAAAGTATGAAACATGCGTACTCCTTGGATGCGGAATCAAATTTTGCATCCAATGAGCGTTCTCACTCAAAACTTGAGTAAACCCATAGGGAGATAAGTTGAAAATATGAGTTGAAAAAGTAGTTTTTTCTTTTTTGCCCTCTAAAATTTGATGATGTAATGTAATTTAATTATATTATTTCCACTATTATTTTACAATTTCCTTAGGAGGCCCATTTTAGAGCTCAAAATTCCCCTAATGTCTGAGTTAGACTATTGTCCCACTACACAACTGACCTCCAAATGGTTCTCTTAACTGTTAGAATTAGTTTAACTAAGTACAACTAGAAATAATTGAACTAGATTGCTATAAATTAGCAATCGCACATGTATAACTAAACATCCCTCTAACTAGAATTTATTGAGCTAACTAAGTGAGAAGAGCCATGTCACCTCAGTTAACTGCCTCCAAGTAGTTTGTTGATGTGGAAATTTTGAAGTTTCTCAATTTGACCAAGGCTAAACCAAATTGAGACTTTCTTGCTACACTTCTCAATAAACCATTGCTATGGAAATGATCCCTGTAGTTTAGATATAATTTGGTTCTTAGAATCATTGGATTGGTTTTTGTATTATAAGTGGAAAGTGCGTCTATAAGTTTGTTCCACTAGATCCCTCATAGTTTTGTAAAAAAAATTCCCTCTTTCATTAACCTCCAACAACACTCTAGATGAGCTAAGGACCAATTCATCGTCATTTACATGTTCTATAATTTTTCTTTTCTTAGAACGACATCGAACTTTTCCTTCATTGTTGCTCCCTATAGAACATGAAACATATATGAATTAATAGATTATTTGAAACACGTTATCTAATATTCTTAAGTATATTATTAATGAAAAACAAAAATAAAAATGCATATTGAATAGTATTTTTTTCATTCACCCAATTCATTGTTCTGCAATTTTTCTATCATAATTTTACACTATTCTGCACTTAGATTAGAAATAATCTAATCAACTTTGTTCATTTTGTGTCTCTACATGACACACACCAACCAATACATATTAATTTTGTAAAGAATTTACAAAGAACTTGTCTTCTCTGCTTTTTCTTTTATGGACTATCATTGTGTCCATTAGTATTTTTGTTACTTTAGATCTTTTGAGACATTTTTTAATCAATATACAACCTATATCATTTAACAGATAAGCCATTAAATATATTTTACAAATAAATCAAATAATTTTCAACCAAGAAAAGCTCTAGTAATTGGTGTGTTTATCTGAATCAATGCATAAGTGCATTTATACTATTAAATGCATCGAGCATTTAGTTGTTTCGCACCGTCATGGAAAATCAATTTTAAATTATGACGGTGTGATTTGTAAGGCTAAATGCACCGCAAATTTAACAGTGTTATTTGGAAGAGGCGCGTCAGTGTGTTATATTACACTGGGAGAAACAATGAACAAACTAGACATAATTAATAGTGTTATAATATATCAGTGCATTGTATTACACAGGAAGCATCGATGCGTTATATTAAAGAGGGTGCATCGTAGAATATATACTCGTTTCAAAAGAAACAGAGAGGGTCGACATGGTTTGGATCTAATTCAATAAGTGATTTCCCTATTTTACAAGTCAAACACCCTATATATAGTAAGTACATAAAACCCATTAAATTTAAAATGCCTAAATTGAAGAACCCTAATTCTGAAATGGTAGAGGAAGTTAAACCCTAAGGTGAAATTTTGCAGGAAGAAGCAACAGTTTAAGGTAAGAATTGAATTTTTTTGTTTTCTTTTCTAAATTTTAATTAAATTTAAATAGGAACAAAGATCGTAAAAAATTTTACTAGTAAAATCTATATTAATTTTTTATTATATAAGGTTTTTAATCTTTTTTTCTTAATTGTGAATAAATCTAATAGAAATTGTAAAAAAAATGATAGTAAAATTTAAAATTTTTGCTATATAGGACTTTGAGTGAATCACCATACCTTTTAAATTATGCTCTTTCGGTGGATCCAAAATATTGTGCAGCTCCATAATGCTCCCAGTATGGATCTCTTGCAAATGATCTCTCTTTTAATTAAGCCTTGACATAAATGCTCATTTTTTATTAGTAAAATAAACAATAAAAATTAAAAAATTTACTATGTCGGTTTTTTAGTCAAACATCATACTTTTTAGCGTCTGATCTTCTGAATAGTTTTGCTGCTGCACAGTGCTCATGGTATGTCTCTCTCTTGAAAATCACTCCATCAAAATTTTGGGTAAAATAATGAAATGGTGAATAACTTTTTACTATTTAAAAGACTTTATGAAATTAGATTTCGAAAAATCAAGCACTCCTTTTTAATTTTAAAAAAAGAAAGAAATTTATTTATTTATTTATAATTATATTTTTTAATTTCTCCGCACATTGGTGCATTCAATATTCAAGTGCACCAATGTGTTTATAAAGAAAGCACACCAACATTGTCGGGGTGCCAAATTTTTTCAACACCCAACATGATACATTTTTTTGAAATCCCGAAACAGTGCGATTAATTTTTTTAACGCAAATGTGTGGTTGTTATTTAAAAGCATCGGTGATCTAATTTTTATAAGAGCAATGAGTTGGTTGAATTCATTTTTATTTTCTAAAATCTGGAAATAGGTGTGCAGTGGTGTTTTTTTAATCACATCAGTGCATTTTTGTAGAAGATCAATGATATGATAACATTATTTTTTGAAATGTCGGAAACCGATGCGGGTATTATTTAAACACCCCAATGTTGTTATTTATTGAAACACATCAGTGCAATTTTCTCTAATAAGCGCACTGTTTGGGTTTAAAATTTATCTGAAATTTTGGGTTTAAAAGTACTTATCAGAGATATCTCACCAAATATATTTCTCAACCAAACTACTTCGCAGCTAGCCATGCTAGTGGCAATTTATTATGCCTTGGAAATACTTAATGCCACAGACTTTTACTTCCTGCTCATCCATGATATTACGGTATATCTAAGGGTAAAACAAAATCCAGATGTACTCTTCCTATCAACAATGTTTCCTTCCCATTCAACATCAGTATATATATGAATTTGAACATCTCTGGCAGAATATCTTAGACCAAGGATGATCATCCCATGCAAATATTTCAAAATATGTTCGGAAGCGATCTAATGTGCATGGAGAGGCTCGGTCATGAATTGACTCAACGTGTTCACTACATAGCATATGTCTAGATGGGTGTTCACTAAGAACATTAGAGCCCCAATCAACTTTCTATACTCAGATGGATTCACCAAATCAGGTCTTGTAGCTTCTCCACATAATTTCTTGAAATTCATTTCCATTGGTGTGGGTAGGGACTTGCATTATGCCATTCCAAATATCTCCAACATCTTCACGACATATTTTCCTTGTGAAAGGAAAATATCGCTAAGCCTTTTCCATACCTCGAGGCCTAGAAAGTAGTGCATGAGTCCAAGGTCCTTCATCCCAAATTGAGAGGCTAACTCCCTCTTACACTCAATCATCAGGGGCTCATTATCTGTCAAGAATAGATTATCAACATATAAAACCAAAATCAGTGGCATACCTTAGACTACCTTGAAGTAGAGGTTGGGATCGACATTGCTTCTTGTTAATCCCAGCTTCACCAAATAACTGTCAATGCAGGTGTACTATGTTATGGGGGATGGATTCAAACCATACAATGCCTTCTTTAACCTACAAACATGTGTCTTTTGATCCTCTACTACAAATCCTTGTGGCTTCTCAACGTACACTTCTTGCTGTAACATACCATAGAGGAATGGTATCTTTGTGTACATCTGATGAAGGGTCCATCATATTGAATGAATGGTTGTATATCGAGCCACAGGTGAAAATATATCATCGTAATATTCTCCCTCTTTTTAGGAGAATCTTATGGCCATGAACCTTGCCTTGCATTTCTCAATGCTACCATCAACTCCATGTTTGACCTTGAATAACCATTTTGAAGTCACTAAGGATTTCCCCTTCGGTCTCAGCACAACATCCCATATGTCATTCTTCATAATTGATTCATATTCTATGGCCATAACATCCTTCCAAACTTGTTCTTTCATGGCTTCTTCAAAGGTGGGAGGTTCGGCTTTAATCATAGTGCTCATGGCTGCAACATATCCTTCGTACCTGCATGGCTTCTTCCTTTCTCTAAATGATCTCCAAATGGATACTTGTCTCTCATCACCCTGTAATGTGTCACAGAGCCAAAGTGGCCTCTTCCTAGTAGGAGGATCACTTGGAGGAGGATATAAGAGATCCATGAGCTCCATGGGATCATCAATAATGTTTGTCTCAGATTCGAGCATATAAGGACCATCTAAAATATCCATATCATCATTACTCTTCTTAGGAGGAGGAGGTTGAGGAAGGTACCTTGCTTTCTGAAGGGCAGCATCTTCATCGAACATTACATCCTTTCTAATTTCAACCTTCCTTTGGCAAGAAATATATATTTTAAATTCTTTATAATTTTCACAATATCTAATAAATGTGCCTTTTTTTCCTGTAGCTTTTAGCTTGTTTCTTTTTTCCTTTGATACATGAAAATATACGAGGCAACAAAATATTGTTAGAAATAATGGAAACTAGGACACTACTGGGAGGGGGGGTGAATCAGTAGTGTGGCCCCTCTCAGTAGTGTGGAAAAACTATGCAATACTTCATAAATTTCACTTTTTAATCTCTTTAACAATTATTCATGTATAACATCATAAACATCAAGCACATGAGAAACATATAAACAAGAAACCAATCTTCTTTTTATTACAAGCTTCAACTTGAATACATCATGGACCCACAATATACCACTTGTAGGTTTATTAGCTGCTACTGAAAGGAACTTCATTCCATTCTCGTTTATTAGCTACCACTAAAGGGGATTGCTCCCCCTGCTCATTTACCAATACTCATTGAAAGGGATCTTGTCCCTGCTCATTTAATAGTCTCTGCTGAAAGGAATTGTTTCCCCCATAGATTTACTAGCACCCACTAGGAGGAGTTGCTACCCGTGATCTGCACGCTACCACTTGACAGCCTTGTTAATCCATTGTTCATCCATTTTCAAACTCAAATCAATAGGCCTTCTCTTCTTTCAAAATAATTGTATTCCTTCATCAGCAACACCTTCAACAATTTTTTATTACTGATAAAATCACCTTCAACAATCTCTGATTACTAACAAAAACACCATCACCTTCAGCGATTTCTCATTACTGAACAAATCACCAAACTATATGCACTAGCAACATAAACAACAATTCATTCATTGCCTTCTCAAACACCTTTAAGACACCAAGATTTCTCTCTCGTTCACCTTTGATGCATACCCAGACTATTGTGCATCACGTTGCACCAATAGCCTCTAATTCACACACTCTACTCTACAACCACACATTCTACTACTCGATTTCTACCTTTAAATAATTCTTGGCTGATATTTTTTTATTGAACTTTAGTTAATGATCTGAAAATGAGATTTCATATTAACATTAAGGTATTACAGACTCATGTGCGGGATTTTCCTATATTACTTAGTGCAACAGATCGAAAAGATTGTGAATAATATAGACAATGAGCAGTTAGAGAAACATAACAGACACACACACATAACACAACAAATAATCAAGGAGTTCACCCAAAACTCTTGGGCTACATCTCCTGGTCCAACTTTCAGTGGTGACCTCTCTATTATGTCTTAAAGAGTAGAGTTTTTACAAATATGAGCTCAAATTGAGTCTCAACACAACAAGAACAAACAACAGAGTTTTGCTTGAATCCCTAAAGTCTTTCTGAGTAGACAGACTCTCCCTCTCGCTCTTTGTCTTTGTTTTCTCTCTGTCTCAGCACTGCCTACCCTATCTCTGCCACTGACTAGCTTTTAAGCCTATCAGTGCTTGTCTGTTCGTCTCCCCTTTCGGGCTTTCTATCTTCCGGCCTCTGTCTACTAAAATCCCCTCTGAGCATTAACCAATCATGGTGTAATGTCTTCAGGCATGGTGGCCACTTGTTTTTAAATGGAAGGGACCATAGGTGCGTTTGAAATCCCAAAATAGTCTTTTCTTTGTTTACACAAAGAAATACACTAAAAACAAGTGAAAACTCTTTCTATCAAACTTCAAAAATCTTCGAATCCGCCCTAAAATCCTTTCAGATCCGACTTTTGTCACTATCGTAAGTCCACCGTTGATCTGGGTGATCTTTGATCCAATGGTTGATATTCATTTTTGGGTGGCTTATGCGTACAGGGAATACCCACCCAAAAAGGCGGTTTTCTCTCTTTGGCACCAAGCCACGTGTTGGCTAGTGTATGGGATCCGACGGAGCCCGTCCAATACCACTTACCGCCTGAGGCCTGTCTGAAATCCCGCTCATTACAGAAATCAAAAATATATAGCTGCATGTATAAACCTTTCTGGTCTGTTTTATCACTCTAGCGCATTTCCTTTGTATTTCGTTTATTTAATGAAAATGAGAAATTACATAGAAAAAACTTTTTTTCCCGGAACTCAAAATATATATATATATATATATATATAATATATTATATATATATATATATATATAGATATTTGCATCCATAAAACCCATCGGGTCCAGCTTTATCGCATGTCACATGTCTTTGGCATCACCCCTTACATAGTTGTGATGCAATATTGCGATGCAATATGTTGCAATCGCATATCGCCAATCCTTCAAACCGCGAGTAAGTCCTTCTGTATGTATATTAGCAATGTGATAGCGTGGGTAAAAGGGGGTCGTTGATCTATGTGCTTGATCAACGGCTCTTGTTTAATTGCGTTGATCTCTATCGTGATTCCCATAAGGCCTCCTCTGATTGACTCCGTTTGCTGCCTCCGATTGCAATATGCTGATTAGATCTAGACCGTTGATCGGCCAGATCTGACGGCTTCTATGCATTGTTCTTTTAGCCTCCGATAGACTCTGTTTTCACCATTTCTTCATGATTTTCCCGTCTGATAGTGTTTTCCACCATTCTTCAAGGTTTATCCTTTGTGATAGTGTTTAAGAATTGAAAGACTTAGAGGTTTTTAGGATTCATTTTAGATCACACCTTCCCACTAAAAATCTTTTGGACCACCAAAAGTTGGTTTTTAAGCATCAACCAAGTAAGGATACAACTTCCTCAGTTGTCCAATCTCTATCCATCATGCACTGCTTGGTTTTGAGCCTTTGAGTCTGATTCTTAGGTACTCAACATACCCTCTACGCATAGTTCTCACCTTCCTATCCAGAACTGTGTCTTCCTACAACTCATTGAGATATTCAAGCAACATATCATCAATAGAAAGCAACTGAATTTGCTCTTCAGGATCTTCAATCAATGAAGGTTCATACAATCTCAAGTTCTCCACATAAATGACTGAATAGATATGCATATAAGCTAGCAAATCAAGGTGAAAAGCGTTTTCACCAATTTTCTCAAGTATCTTGAAAGGCCCATACCTTATTGGTTTCAGCTTCTTACCTTCACCTTGCATTTTGTCTTTACTGATGTACAGCCAGACTTGATCATCAACTTGGAAGCTATGCTCAATTCGATGCTTGTCATGCCTTGCCTTGTACTTGGCATGGCTTCTTTCCAGTTGTTCATGCACTGCCTAGTGAATTTCTTGGATCTGTTCAATGAACTTGGTTGCTTTGTCCCCATCACTGTGTCCGTCAACTACTATGTCTATACTAAAGACAAAATCCAAGGGAGACTTGGGTATAAAACCAAAACAAGTATCAAAAGGAGATCTCTGAGTAGAAGAGTGCTTGGCACGGTTGTAAGCATGTTGCACATAACACAAATGTTCATCCCAAAGCTTGGGATGCTTGCTGCAATAGCCTCTGAGCAACTGGATCATTGTCCTATTGACCACCTCTATTTGACCATCTGTTTGTGGATGAAATGTTGTGCTCTTCTTCAATCTAGTGTCCATCAACTCCTATAGACTTGACCAAAACTTTCCAACAAATCGGGAATCTCGATCAGATACAATAGAAGTGGGTAACCCAAAATAAACCCATACATGCTGAAAGAACAACTTCATTGATTGTTCAATTGTAACCTGCTTGTTACAAGGTATCAAAATACACATTTTGCAGAACATATCCACAATAACATACAAATAATCATGATCTTTTCTAGATTTTGGCAATCCCCCAACAAAGTCCATGGAAACACTTTCCCAAGGACGAGAAGGAACTGAAAGTGGGGTGTACAAGACTAATTTTCTATTACTGGGCTTGCTTTTAGCACACATAGTACACCCTTTAATATATCTAGAAACGGTTTCATGCATTTTTGGCTAATAACAAAACCTTTGCAACTATGCAACTATTTTACTTACACCAAAATGACCTGATATAAGAGAAGTATGTGCTTCTCGGATTATGTTAACTCTTTCAGTTTGTGGAATGCATAACTTTGCCAAATGATACAAGAGTTGGTCCTTAACATAATAATCCAATCCTTCTATTTGTTTTCCATGACTTAAAGTTGCATATACATATTTAAAATCTACATCTTGAGCATATTGTTCAATGTAGCTTTCATGCATTACTGAGTTATGCTTAAGTATAGTAGATGCATTTATGATTGGTCTTGATAGCATATCTGCAACCTTATTGTGTATGCCTTTCTTATATCTGATGAAAAGATGAAATTGTCGTAGAAAACCCATCCACCTATTATGTCTTGATTGCTGCAATTTAGTTTGTGAGTGCAAATATTGAAGTGGTTGATGATTTGTATGTATGATTGTTTCCTTACCCATTAGGTAATGTTTCCACTTTTTCACACTCTGTACTAATGCATACAATTCTTTATCATATGTGGGATAATTAACTACTGTTGAAGTAAATGTCTCAGAATGATAACATATGGGTTTACCATGTTGCATCAACACTGCTCCCATGGCATAGTCACTGGCATTTGTTTCAATCTCAAATGGTCGTTGAAGATATGGCAGTGCTAGTACTGGTGTTGTACTAATTTTTTCTTTTCAGGTGTTGAAGGCTTTTTGTTGTTTGCCTCCCCACTGAAACACCTTGTTCAATCCTGTTAAAGCATGTAAGGGAGCTGCAATCAAGGAAAATTTAGCAATAAACTTTCTCCAATATTGTGTTGCTCCTAGGAAAATCCTAACTTCTGTAGTAGATTTGGGTTTAGGCCAGTTCACAATGACTTCAACCTTAGAGGGATATATCTTCAATTCACCACCCCCTACAATATGACCCAAATAATTTAAAGATGTTTTGCCAAATTCACATTTTGATAACTTCACATAGAGATTTTCTCTTTTCAAAATATCTAAAGTCTGCTTTACACGCTTCAAATGTTCTTCCCATGTTTTACTAAAAACAAGAATGTCATCTAAATGTACAATTACAAAATCATCAATAAAAGGTCTGAGTACATCATTCATAACTCTCAAGAAAATGGTAGAAGCATTAGTTAAGCCAAAAGGCATAACCAGCCATTCATACAACCCTTGCTTTGTTTTGAAAGCAGTCTTCCATGCATCTTGTTCTGCTACTCTGACCTAATGATAGCCACTACGCAAGTCTAACTTGGAAAAGTAAACTGCTTCTTTCAACTGATCTAATAGATCATCAATGCGAGGAAGAGGATAACGATTCTTGAACGTTATTTTATTCAGTGCTTTGTAATCAATGCACATTCTCCACGAACCATCTTTCTTTCTCACCAGTACAATTGGAGATCCACATGGTGATGTGCTTGGTCCTATGAACCCTTTATTGAGCAGCTCTTGTACCTATTTCTTGATCTCTGCATTCTCTAAAGCGGATAACCTTTTATACCTGTGGTTATGGTTGTTGTTTCATCACCTGAGTTTGACCCCAAGTCTTTTTAAATAGCAGCAGCAGCATTCTTCTTCTTACCACCAAACTTCTTAGGTTTAAGCTCTAGATGCAAAGACCAACAGTGTTCATCATCGTGTCCATCCTTCTTGCAATGATTACATGAAGGTTTGTCCTTCTGTACAGTGTTTGTCTTCCTCTCCTTCCATTTCAACTTCTTCTTTTCCTTGTTCTTGCTTGCAGAGGGTTTTGATGATCCCCCAACCTCTGGGTTTACATTCTTGCCTCTAGATTCTAGATGTGTAGCCTGAACTGATACATCATCTAGGCTAGTGGGATTAAACATGAGAATGGTGTGCTTCAAATAGCTATGCAGACCACCTATATACTTGTTTAGTCAATTTATTGTTATCTAAATTGCTAGTATTAATTATCAACCCGGGGCTCGTAAGCTGATGAAGTGAGGGTGTACTATATGTACTTAAGTAACTTTCTTAGAGCTTTTGTTGTTTTAGGGGGTTGTTTATGATTGACTTATCTTCCTAAAATGGAATGATGATTATAGACAAATGAGTGCAAGTGTGTGAAAGTGATTTCTATATGAGTGAAAGTGTGTGTGATGGTGGTTTCTAATTGCTTGCTGAACTTGTAAGAGAAAGGAACTTAAATCAAAATGACTTGAAAGTAAATGGCTTGAAAGTAAATGACTTGAAAGTAAATGACCACAATCTAATGGCATTAGTCTCTATCCATACTGCTGCAAATAAAAGAAATAAGAAAATCACTTCAAGGATTGATATTAATGATAATCTCCTTCTAACTTTCTGTTTCTACTGCGTATTTGCATAAAACACGATGAGAAGGGAGCTGAAAACAAATCCAAGAATTGATAAAAATTCTAATCTATTTTAATTGACAAATTGTAACACTACTAGACCTTTTTCCAACATACTGCTCCTACATGTGTGATTGTGTGTAAGCAAGTGGAAAAAGTGTTAGTATCACAAGCCAAATCTACTCAAATACAAGCTGCAATTAATCAATATTCTGTTCTCTTGAAAGATAAGCTATTCATGATAAGGAGAGCATAAACTAGTTAGCATCCAACTTGTGGAACTATGCTAAAGCTAATCTAAAAAAAAACAGAGTAAAGAGGGCAGCATAATGAATAAGACAACTGCAACTACCATTAGACATTAAAGCAAATACACACACAAATCCCGGGCTTAAAGAAATCTGCAAGAAAATAACACTGATCAGTTTAAAAGAAAGGAAAACAAATAAAGGAAACTATACATGCTTAAGGAAATAAACAAGTAAAGGAAATGCTACTGCACATAAAATACTTTACAGTGGCACAAATGAGCAGGGGCCCTCTGTCCATTCAGCCACAAGGAAAACTCAGAGATCTGGAAACTTCAAGACAATGCTATGTCTACTTCTTCATTGCAGAAAATATATAAAACAGAGTGCTAGAATAGCACTTAAAAACAGAGTTTAAAATGCTTGAAAATATAACACAGGTTCATCAAAATACAACTGATAAAAAGCTTAATAAGCGTACACAGACGCAGCTATTTATAAAAGTTTCTAAGGTAGCTTATCCGTGCAACTAAATAACTGAAAAGTAAATGACTGTTATGCGTTTTCAGGTTTCTTTGGCACTTCATGCGACTGCGTGGATGAAGTGGTGGTTCTGTCGTCATGGGCAATAAATCCCAGGTTGGATCACGTCCCCTGCCATCTGTAGAACGTGGACAAATCACCGTTTAGGATGACGTGACCAAACAGCTCACAATCACCGCTAAACTGCCTTGAGTTGACCGTGACTTGCCCAGCTTTGACCGTGGACAAAGATGATGTGGATGGCCGAAAAAATAGGACAGGAACCTTGAGCATGATGACACCTAAGTGCCCATGTGGCTCATCTAGCAAACCGACACGTGGAACATAGCATTTAACAAAAAGGCTGCAGGATGTTCAAATAGCTGCAGGATCATCAGATAGCTGCAGGATCACCAGAAAGCTGCAGG
>APFE031113680.1:0-25795 GCA_000404065.3 Pinus taeda
GGCACTTCACTGCCTCTCTGCTATGTATTCTTCAGACTCGGATGGAAATCCCTTGTTGAACTGCCCCTCATTGCAACTGATCGCTAACTCGATTTCCTCAGCAAACCTCGCCCCAAAAGATCAAATTCTTGATCTCTCTGGGTGTATCTCCAATTGACCCTCGAGCCTCCTCTTATACTTTTCTCGTTGACGAATCAACGACCGAGATTAAGTCCGATTCGGCCAAGAATAAGTCCCTAATCAACGGCTAAGATTAGAATTGGCTTGATCCTCATCACTTAAGAACTTTCTCACCCATATTTTTTTAATACACATTAATATTTTTATTTTCCTAAGTTTAGACTTAGGAACCCATTAAAAATATTAATTATTTTAATAACTCCTCTTCCGGGTGGAATGTCTTCAAAAGATTTCTGGGTCTTGAAGATCTCACGTGCCTTAGCCTCTCCCCAATTTTCAAGGCTAGAGCACATAAGATGCTACCCAAAATCAACATCCTTCACATCAGGTCACAAGCTGCCACATTCTCTACATCACCCTTCTCTTCATATTGCCTGAATTTACCAAATTTATATGCAGACCAAAACTTCATTTCTCCATTCTCTTCATATTCCCTGAATTTACCAAATTTATGTGCAATCCAAAACTTCATTTCTCCATTCTTATGATCGTCAAAAGTGATTTTGTTCTCAGAAAAATGCAAAGTGAAACAATTGATATTTCATTCTTCAAACTTGTTTTTGAACATTTGCTTGATTCCATAGGCACAACCAAAGTCTTGATGAGCCCACCATTAAAATTTTGAAATATTTTCTGCTGAAAATTCAAGAAATACTTACCAACGGCATCTTGGAACAGAGATCTGGTCTATCAAAACCGCAGTGATCCATGGCTTCAACTTTTCTTAACCTTGGGAGAGGAGTGGGAATTTCAATCCCCGAATTTCAATTCCATTATACACCATGTCACATCCAAAAATTCAACTATGGAGAGGTCACGCAAAGTTTTGTTCACTACTGAAAGATCATACCCTGTCTTGTTCAAATCCCATATTTGAGGTGTCCTTATTCAACGCTTCGATATGCAGTAAGATTAAGCCTGCCTTCATACTTGCTTGAGAAAAGAATCCCATATTTGAGGTGTCCTTATTCAACACTTCAATATGTAGTAAGATTAAGCCCGCCTTCATACTTGCTTGAGAAAAGACTATTATTTGCCTGAAAACAATCATATACTAGATGTTGAAAATGGTTCAAATCTTTAATAGGAATTTTAACAATACAGTCCTCATCATTAAAAATTTGCAAATTCATTAAATGGTCTGTTTCTTGGCAGTATTCATCCTCCTCATCATTTGGAGCAACAATTTGAAAAACCTTGAGATTGTCTTTCGATTAGTTGTGTCATATTCATCAACACTAGGCTTATCAGATTCTATTCTTCTTATGAGAAGGGAAGTGTCCTCCTTGATTATCTGCTCTTTTGCCTTCATCACACCCACCATATCCACCATATCGCGTAACAAACCTGTGATAGGGTCAAAGTCAGAGTTCCCTCTTCGTGGTCATCATCAAACACTGGTGGCCCTTCACTGGTGGCCCTTCAAGCACAATATATATATGATATGATCTGCCTCTATTTTGTCCCAACTATAAGGTCTGATCTAGATCGATGAGAAAATTATTACTAGTGTCAAGGCTACTGTTCAATATGATCGCATGGTGCTACCTCAACCCCAACAAATAGATCAGCTCCAAGTTTTCTTCATGTTTAATTACAAGTCCCCTTTTTAACTACCACTAAGTGTACCTAGCTTCTTCTGCGCAGAAGTAGATCATCATGCTTCAGAGGGACTTTAAAACTTACTTTTCTTTAAATCTGGATTGCCATTATCTTCAAGGGAGTTAGAAGGATCTTCTTCAACCAATACTTAGTCTTTTTCTTAGCAATGCCTTTCTTACCTTCAAAAAGACTAAGGCAACCTTCTTTGGGCTGCATGAACAACTGATGCAATACCTTCTCTTTACTTCGAGAGAGTAAGTGAACAACATCATCAACATGTCATGTTCTTTTACAATATGGAGAACTAAAAAGGATCACTAACATGTTTTGGATTTTCTTCCAACCAACCACCTTGTAGCGAATAGGGGACCCAGGGATGCTCTTGACATCAATAACCTTATACATTTCATGAAATTTCCATGGAGCCATCTTTCACTACATGCCAATTTTCCATCATGAGAATGTAATTTCATACCTATGATATATAATTCAAACAGATTCCCCTCCAATGCAATATAAAATTCCATGTGTAACATATTTCCTCCTTGAATTTTGTTACACAACATTTTGTGATTATAGGGGTTCCTTCGGTATATGTTGCTTAAAAATGAGTAACAACATTACATGGCAGCAATGGGATCCTCTTCCCAGACTTTCTTATATGGTGCAAATGTCCTTGCATGATGGGTCTCATAACTACAGTGTTGTGAAGGAAACATAAGATCTTTGCTTGTCAAGAGCTTAATAGTTTTTCTTTCCTGCAAATAGAACTTCTCCTCTAAGTTGATCCCTCTTCCTAAACTTTCTTATATGGTGCAAATGTCCTTGCTTGATGGGTCTCATAACAACAGTGAAGGAAACATAAGATCTTTGCTTATCAAGAGCTTAGTAGTTTTTCTTTCCTGCAAATAGAACTTTCCTCTAAGTTGAACCATTTTCCCAAATTCTCTTATTGCATGTAAAGTGAGTTACATTGATTTTGGGATAATCAGAACTCTTAGATTTTGGGATAATCAGAACTCTTAGGGAGGCAAGTAACTTCAGTGTTGGAAACTTTCATTGGAATTTGAGCAGATATAGAGGTAGTCTTGACTTTGTCAGCTTCTTGCTCTTTTGCTTTTCCATTGATATATATATATAATTGTAAACAAAGTTTATCTCTGGTTTAGGAATTCCACTAGTATCTGCTCAAAGCCGCCCACAATAGCTGATGGATTCACAAAGAAACACCTAGCCATTAGCAGAGCAGGAAAAATTGCTCAGTGGAGTGCACAACTGCAACATCTGTACACTCTATTAGAGGTGGAGATCAGTGACCATATCCACTTTTTTCCTCTACTTTCATTAATTCTATGAGCATTCCAAACATCCAAGGTAGAGAGATCACCATCAGTTTGTGGATACAAAGAACCCTCACAGGGCGGAGGTGAGGGGACCATCAACCTCGAGCCAACTCTGAGGTGATATTATTAATAAAAGCTTTCTTTTGGGTATTGGAGTTATTTATATCATTTCTTATCTTTTATATTTCTATTTCTTTTGATGCATTTCTTCATTGCAGGTCTACAAGTAATACAGGGACGTATGTATTGTGAGTTGGTCTGGAGAGAAATTTTGAAGGGAATATTAACACTGCAGGAGCATGGGAGACCAGAGACAACAACTGAATTAACGTTGGGGAATTGGGAGTAGACACTCTTCAGGCAACTGCACACTGCCCCTCCTTCCAGGGGTGGTGGAAGCCAGACCTGCCAACTTCTTCACTCCTCTGCAGAAACTAGGGGTTGGTTTCCCCTTCATGTCAAATATCCAACACACTGAGTCAGATCTGAGGTGACCATCCAACAACTTATGCCTTATGCCATTAATATTGTAGGCATATGTTTTGTCAATTTTGAGTTTTGTTCCACTGTACCTCTGACTGTATGTGGTTATTGACAGTCATATTTATTTTCTGTAGATTATATTTCAGCTGTTAGGGTTTTTGCCTTTCTGGGTGTTTACCTCTGACTGTATGTGGTTATTGACAGTCATATTTATTTTCTGTAGCTTATATTTCTTGATGTGTAAGCTGTTAGGGTTTTTTCCTTTCTGGGTTTTTATTTATAGGTTCTTCTGTTTAAGCCCTCGAATCTTAAAAATTATTTTACTAATTTGTGTATTTTATTTAGAATGGAAATTTGGCTATCAAGGCTATATTGTGTTTTTTATTGTCTTTGTAGCTATTGTATGAAAATTGTATGCAACCTTGTTAGAGTTCCTACTCTTCGTTTTATGTGAAGAGTTATTTTTTGCCAAACTACTAAAAGTTCTGGCTTTGGAGAGTTTTTCCTTTTAGTTTATGAATTGCATTTTGTCATCCTTGGGAGGAAAGGGTTTCTCATTTTCTTAAGGAATTTGGTATTGCTTTTTTATAATATGTTGATAAATAAACAATTTTGACCAAAAAAATTTGCTTGTGATGATTTACAGGTATATCTGTTGGTTATATTCCAGTTTCAAGATGCAGATGTTTGTCAAAACTCTTATTAAGACCATCACTCTCGAGGTTGAGAGCTTTGACACCGTTAAAGATGTAAAAGATAAGATCCAGACCAAAGAAGGGATTCCCTCCGACCAACATCGTCTGATCTTTGCAGGAAAGCATCTTGACGATGGACGAACCCTTGCTTATTAGGTATCTACCTTCCACCTTTTTCTTTGTTTGAAGGACGGTATTGAGGTCATCCTTAAAAAACTCAGACACTCTGAAATGGGTGCCAGAGCTTCAGCAAGATAGTTGAAGAAATGTATCCTCCTTTTTACTGGAATATGCATAATGCCAAGGGTTTATAGGAATTTCCCCTTTATCATGTATCATTGTGTACCCAAACCCCTTCAGCGGCTCAGTATACTGCACAACCAACACATCTATCCCCTGTAAGAGGTGCAGATTGGTGCTCATATCCATTGGTTCCTCCAGGACTTCTACCAGGAATATTTTGGATAATGAAAATAGGACGTGGGTTGCTCACACCCCACTTTGAGTTGACTGCACAACCACAACATCTATCTCCTGTAAGAGGTGCAGATCGGTGCTCATATCCATTGGTTCCTCCGAGGCTTATACCAGGAATATTTTGGATCATGAAAATAGGACGTGGGTGCCTTACACCCCACTTTGAGCCCTCTGGATATCTGATGATTCCACTAATTATATCCTTGAAAGAGTTTAAATGTTTTTCAAAATTAATTTGTTAGAAAGTCAGACCGACAACATTTTCTGATGCAATAGAGAATGATAAAAGGGAGAGTGCACCAAGTCACACAGGTAGTGATTATCTTCTACCATATGGGAATGGAATTTCAACCACCAGCTGTCATCAATTCCACAAGTCTTTCAGCCTTTCATCGATTTCAACAATAATAGCCGAAGCTCAATTGAGCGTTTCACTGCAAATCCAGAGCATGTCATGTCAGTGTTTATCTCAATACTATTTTCCATGCTTTATCTTCGCCAGACTCGATCTCAAATGTCTTTTATTGCCAGCTTTATTCTGCCAAGGGGGATGAAGATATTGGAGAAGTCGTCAGCAGTTCTTTTATAGGCAGCTTTCTTATTCTGCCAAGGAGGATGAAGATATTGTAGTTGTTAGCAGTGGTATCCAGCTTGTTTTCTGGTGTTGGCTCTTGGGCGACATTGCAGAACAGCCTGCTTCGGTGAGATGGTCATTGGATATGACAACTTGGGTCCAATGCAGTTATTCCGTTTGTGTCCACAAGACAATCCGTTCTAAGGAGGTTGGTTTTAGTCCATAATACAAGCTTCTAGGAAAATTAAAACATTAAGGAGGTGCTTTTTGCAATCTGCTCTAATGGTTATTTATGTGGTGAAGTTCTTGTAAGTTATTTATTCTGATTTTGAATTGCTGAATGAGTTTTCCTTTTGTTTCTTATTCGCAACTCTTTGCTCTTTCCTGTTGTGTCTGCAGATTGGTTTCTTGAAGAAGGCCAACTTAATATTCCTTTTCTTTTTGCTGCGAAAGCTCATTCCCCCTTTCTATTCATTCACTCTTTTTTGTATCATCCTTCCAATGATTATGTTTTTGCCAGAAGCTCAATTATATACTATGTGCCTGCTATCATGTCGTTTTTTAATATACTCTCTGCGCCAAGATCGTTCCCTTTCATTGTTCATATTTTCTCTTTGAAAATACAATGTCTGTAACAAAATTCAATGCCATGATCTCTGGGCTCTTTCAACTTGGCAGTGCTTATGAATGGGTGGTGACAAAAAAGTTGGGCAGATAATCTGAAGCTGATTTCGTTGCTTTTATGGAGAAGGAATCACGTCCTCAATTAGAACACCCGGACACCCAAAGTATCATCGGGTTGTTTCAGAGTCAGCCGTTGATGTCCTCAACAAATTGAGCGAACAGCAGCAGAAACAACCCTGTAAAAAGAAAGCCAATCGGCTTTATTAGAAAGAATTGGCTTTAACTTTTCTTCTTTTAACAGCCTCTACTAGGAGTTTATTGTCTGCTCAAGGAATTCATTTTTACTTTTTACTATTTCAAGGGATCTCTTTCCTCCTTGTTGGCCTTGAATTGATTGACTGGGGAGCAGGTTAGTTGAATTCCGCAGCATAAAGCTTGGGAAACATCTTTACAAATTGCCTTTTCTTGTAATGCCTTTGACACTAACTGGAGACCTGATTTTAGGCCAAGATTCAAGCGAGCTCAACTCTGAATAAATATCGTTGCAGGCCTAGTAATTTCAGTGTATGGTTTTGCAGATGTATTAAGAAGTTGGAGATATGAATATAGCACTTGATCATGCTGGGTAATATGGTGCTGATGGGCTGCTGAAAAGTGGTTGAGTCCCCGCCATCACCCTTTTGGGAGTCATAGTAACAGATATTTCACCAAATATTTGTATGCTTTCTTGTGAAAGCAGCAGCCCTGTCATTCCAACGGAGTCAGAGTAATAGATATTTCACCAAATATTTGCTGTATGTTTCTTTTAAAAGCAGCAAGCCTTGACATTCAAACGTCCAAGTCATAGCTGATTATGCTTACGAGAAATGATTGTGCAGCAAGATAATATTATTCTGGGGTGTATTTATGACTGTGAATGACAATGGGAGTCTGCTTTCGAGAATTGGTAACACCGATAGATTGATGCCTACGCATGACTCTGATGTATCTTAGATTTCAGTGATCCAGCATAATTCTTTATTGTCTTCCCTATTCTTATGATTCTTGGTCAATTTTTTTATTAGAAACAAATTTTATTAGGTGTGAGCCTGCTTAAGAGAGGTTTTGGGTGAATTGTCTACATTACGAAGTTCTTTTCTGGCCTATTTGGCAGATATATGTAAATCTTATTTATTCCTAAACATGAGAAGATGTATTCCATATTTGTATATCCAATTACACAGATTGAACAAAGCAGAAAAATTGCTGACCTATCTTTTGCGTAACCAACCTCACCTTTTTTCCCTTGATTATATTTATTATCTTTGTGTGTTAATGTTCCCCTGCTCATCCAGATTGAAATTCTAATACAAGTTTGTGCAGTTAGCATATCAACATCAATAATATGTCTCATGATTAGCTTGTTAATATCACTTCCTAATGCCTTGAATGGGATCCTTGAAATTGTCTTTCGTGAGCGGATCTCATGAACTGTTGGTTCAGAAAATTGGAAAAATAAGTTCAGTGATATTTATTTGCCCCATTCCATGGGCATTGACCACATGGTTGAGAGTGCATCCCTGGTGCTTCCCATGCCCTTGTGATGCAGGGGCATGTGGTGAAACGTTTTGCCAAACCCCCAATTTTGTGAAACTTGGCAAAATGCACATGTTTCACAAACTCCACACGCACCCCATGAATTTCTTAAAACTTTTGAGATGTCTCCACACGCACCCCATGAATTTCTCTGAAATTGGGGTGTCTGTACACATACTAGCCAATTTTCTGAACTGCCCATTGGCTATGTCCAGATTCATGACTGTTCTGAGGTTCTTCAGTGCTTAGGTGCTGCTTAATTATGATCTCTTTGACAGTACTCTTAATGCATGACCGAAATATGTGAATAAACATTTAACTATTGGTATTCTTCATTCGCACAGTCACACTTCTGTTTACCGTTTATTGTTCATTCGTTGCTGCCTCATCTTTGATTTGTAGATGGTGATAATCTACCCTAAATACATGATATATTTGAGGATTGTTACACTTTGTTTGTGGATCAAACAACTGTTTATTAGCATAGTAACATAGTTCATATGGATCTACTTTGAGAACACTGGTATCATGCTATGAATATATTTATATGATCACTGCCTTTGTTGGTTATAATTTACCTCGAATATATGTTTTCAAATGCATCCAGAAGGTATTCTCGAGCATTGTACACTGTTGGTTATAATTTACATTGAATATATGATGACAAATACATTGTGAATGTTGTCGAATATATGTTTTCAAATGCATACCTTCGGTATGATGACAAATACATTCACAATACATCGTGAATGTTGTCGAATATATGTTTTCAAATGCATTTGAATGTATTTCTGAGTACACTGTTGGTTATAATTTACATTGAATATATGATGACAAATACATTGTGAATAATTTACATTGAATATATGATGACAAATACATTGTGAATGTTGTCAAATATATGTTTTCAAATGCATCTTGAAGGTATGATGGCAAATACATTCACAATACATCGTGAATGTTGTCGAATATATGTTTTCAAATGTATCTTGAATGTATTTCTGAGCATTGTAGACTGTTGGTTGTAATTTACTTTGAATATATGATGTATAATACTGGCAAATACATTGTGAATGTTGTCCTTTTTTATGGTTGTTTTTACATTGTGAATGTTGTCCTTTTGAATATATGATGTATAATACTGGCAACATTGTGAATGTTGTCCTTTTTTATGGTTGTTTTTACATTGTGAATGTTGTCCTTTTTTAGGGTTGTTTTTACATTGTGAATGTTGTCCTTTTTTATGGTTGTTTTTTTTTATGATGTTTATGTGTTGTAGACAGTTGAATCTGTTGGTTGTAATTTACTTTGAATATATGATGGAAAATACTGGCAAATACATTGTGAATGTTGTCTTTTTTATGATGTTTATTTGTTGTAGAGAGTTGAATCTGTTGGTTGCAATTTACTAACCAACAATTTACTTTGAATATATGATGGCAAATACTTTGTGAATGTTGTCTTTTTTATGATGTTTATGTGTTTTAGACAGTTGAATTTGTTGGCTGTAATTTACTTTGAATATATGATGATGGCAAATACTAGCAAATACATTGTGAATATTGTCTTTTTTTATGATGTTTATGTGTTGTAGACAGTTGAATCGGTTGGTTGCAATTTACTTTGAATATATGCAAATACTTTGTGAAATGTTAGTCTTGAAATGTTAGTTTTTTTTATGATGTTTATGTGTTTTAGACCGTTTAAATTCTATTTTTCCAACTGCCGAGATTTAATATGTGGAAAAGGAAATTTGAAGCCTATCTGCATTGTGAAATGTTAGTCTTTTTTATGATGTTTATGTGTTTTAGACCGTTTAAATTCTATTTTTCCAACTGCCGAGATTTAATCTGTGGAAAAGGAAATTTGAAGCCTATCTGCTATATGCCTTTACGTGATTTGAAATCTTTATAGCATGTAGTGATGTTTTCCCTGATAACCACTGGATTTCCACCGACGTCATTATTCTCAATTCTCAGACAGGAATAAATGAATATGCCCTCTTGCCTCTGTTATTTTCTTCTTCAAGGTCTATTGCGTACATTTCCTTGCTGATCTATCTCCCTTCATTGTCTGAACCCTAAATCCAATAAGTGATATTTGTCCATTTACTGCAGCCTTTCTAACTCTTCCAACAGTTATTCATAATTATTTATGGACATAGTTTAACGCAATAGGCTAGCTAAAATTTAATATTTCTATTTTTAGTTCAGTTGATTGTTCTCCTCTATTTCTTGTTGGGGAAGATGTCTAACCTGTAGCTTTCCTCATCACATTGTCAATTTAACTTTGGTTTATTTTCATAGGGTTTGGTGTGTAATCTAAACAAGACGTTTGCCCTCAGGGTGTCCACTGCTTGGATCCTCCTAAGAGAACATGGTAGATTTGAAACGGAACTTGCTGGGATCACTTCAAAGACGACTCTCTGGAATTGCTCAAAAGAACTTCACGAACAAATAATACTTACCAAACCAAGCCACTGCATGATCCTTCCCTCGTCAGTGATCCACCTTCTAATTGCCACCTTCGCTCCATTAAGTTTGGAATATCTTTGAAAACTTATCAAGATCCACAACATCTGTTTTTTTCCTGTAAGTTCTTGTTATGTTTCTTTTCGAATACATGCATTTGTTTTGGGCCCATTCAAACTACCGCCACAACGCTGAAACCAAGATCAAAAGTTGTTTTATGAGACCAAAATTAAAACTACGCAGGGCTAAAATAAAGGCACCAATACCATTAAGGCTGCAGAGTCCATTGCATGAAAATAACATAATTTTGACAGCAAGCCAACCCAATAAGTGACAGGAATTTAATTTCCTTCTGAACAAAAAACGTGTTAGTTCTACATATAACCATTGTCGTCTGAAGTCTTCATTCAACCATAGGAATGCCGCCACACTGATCCAAAGTTCATGTGCAGCGGTGCGTGAATAAACTGTAAACAAACACGTTGGCCATCGTTTGTTATTCCAACCATCTGCGCATAAACTACAGTTATGATTGGCCATCGTTTGTTATTCCGACCATCTGCGCATAAACTACGGTTATGATTCCAGAAGCTATTATCCCACCTTTGTTAATACGGATATTTTGTACCAATTTAAACTGAGGGTTAACTGAATTGCCATGTGTCACGTGTCACCCCTCCAAAGGACAATCGGACGCCTCACTCTACCCTTCCGTCCACGCCCTAGATGATTGATATGTGGCGGCCTCTCAGCGTTCGGATCTGGGCGTCAGATGATTGATATGTGGTGGCTTCTCAGCCTTTGGATCTGGGCGTTAGATGACTGCCAAGTGGCGGATTTTCAGCCTTTGGATCTGGGCATTAGATGACTGACAAGTGGGGGATTCTCAGCCTTTGGATCTTGGCATTAGATGACTGACACGTGGCAGATTCGCAGGGCTTCTCAGCCTTTGGATCTGGGCGTTAGATGACTGCCAAGTGGCGGATTCTCAGCCTTTGGATCTGGGCATTAGATGACTGACAAGTGGGGGATTCTCAGCCTTTGGATCTGGTCATTAGATGACTGACACGTGGCAGATTCTCAGCCATGAGATCTGGGCGTTGGATGACTGAGATGATTGACACGTGGTGGCCTCTCCGCCTTTGGATCTGGGCGTTAGATGACTGAAAAGTGGCGGATTCTCAGCCTTTGGATCTGGCATTAGATGACTGACACGTGGCGGATTCTCAGCATTTGGATCTGGGCATTAGATGACTGACACGTGGCGGATTCCCAGCCCTGAGATCTGGGCGTTGGATGACTGAGATGATTGACACGTGGTGGCCTCTCAGCCTTTGGATCTGGGCGTTAGATGACTGAAAAGTGGCGGATTCTCAGCCTTTGGATCTGGCATTAGATGACTGACACGTGGCGGATTCCCAGCCCTGAGATCTGGGCATTAGATGATTGACACGTGGCGGATTCCCAGCCCTGAGATCTGGGCATTAGATGATTGACACGTGGCGGATTGTCAGCCCTGAGATCTTGGCGTTGGATCACTGAGACGTGGTCGCTTCTCAGCCCTCAGATCTGGGCGTCAGATGACTGACACGTGGCCCCTTAGCGCTCAGATCTGGGCGTCAGATGATTGACATGTGGCAGCTTTACAGCCCTCGGATCTGGGCGTCGGATGATTGACATGTGGCAGCCTTACAGCCCTCGGATCTGGGCGTCAGATGTCTGACATGTGGCAGCGGCTCAGCCCTCGGATCATGGTGCCAGACGCCTGACACGTGGCCGATTCTCAGCTCTCGACACGTGACATATTCTCAATCCTCAGAATTGGCCGCCGGATGAATGACACGTGGCATATTCTCAGCGCTCAGATCTGGGCGTGGATCACTGACACGTGGCACACTTCCCCTCAGATCTGGGCGTGGATCACTGACACGTGGCACACTTCCATCCCTCAGATCTGGGGGCCCGATAACTGACACGTGCCATATTCTCAGCCCTCAGATCTGGGCGTTGGATCAATGCCACTTGGAAGCATCTCGGCGCTCAGATCTGGGCGTTAGATGACTGACACGTGGCGGCTTATCAGCCTTTGGATTTGGCGTTAGATGACTGACACGTGGCGGATTCTCAGCCCTGAGATCTGGGCGTTGGATGATTGGCACGTGGCGGATTCTCAGCCCTGAGATCTGGGCGTTGGATGACTGACACGTGGCGGCTTCTCAGCCCTCAGATCTGGGCGCTAGATGACTGACACGTGGCCTATCAGCGCTCAGATGATTGACATGTGGCAGCCTTACAGCCCTCGGATCTGGGCGTCAGATGTCTGACGTGTGGCAGTGGCTCAGCCTCGGATCTGCGCGGTGGATGACTGACACGTGGCAGATTCTCAGCCCTCAAATCTGGGCGTTAGATGACTGACACGTGGCGGATTCCCAGCCTTTGGATCTGGGCGTTAGATGACTGACACGTGGTGGATTCTCAGCCCTGACATCTGGGCGTTCGATGACTGACACGTGCCGGATTCTCAGCCCTGAGATCTGGGCTTTGGATGACTGACACGTGGCAGCTTTACAGCCTTCGGATCTGGGCGTCAGATGTCTGACATGTGGCAACATCTCAGCCCTCAGATCAGGGTGCCAGATGACTGACACGTGGCAGATTCTCAGCTCTCGGATCTGGGTGTCGGATGACTGACAGGTGGCAGATTCCCCATCCATCAGAATTGGGAGCCGGATGAATGGCACGTGGCATATTCTCAGCGCTCAGATCTGGGCGCCGGGTGATGGACACGTGGCAGATTCTCAGCCCTTAGGTCTGGGCGTTAGATGACTGGCACATGGCAGCTTCTCAGCCTTTGGATCTGGGCATTAGATCACTGACACGTGGCAGATTCTCAGCCCCGAGATATGGGCGTTGGATGATTGACACGTGGCGGGTTCTCAGCCCTGAGATGTGGGCGTTGGGTGACTGACACGTGGTGGCTTCTCAGCCCTGAGATCTGGGCTTCAGATCATTGACACGTGGTAGCCTTTAGCGCTTAGATCTGGGCGTCAGATCA
The DNA here is from genome assembly GCA_000404065.3 of Pinus taeda. NCBI lineage: Eukaryota > Viridiplantae > Streptophyta > Pinopsida > Pinales > Pinaceae > Pinus > Pinus taeda. Next base: position 13,080 of record APFE031113680.1, read on the forward strand.
CTGACATGTGGCAGCGTTACAGCTCTCGGATCTGGGCCTTTAGCTGACTGACACGTGGCAGCCGCTCAGCCCTCGGATTATTGTGCCAGATGACTGACACGTGGCAGATTGTCAGCGCTCGGATCTGGTGCCGTATGACTGACACGTGGCAGATTCTCAATCCTCATAACTAAGCGTTGGATGACTGACATGTGGCCAATTCTCAGCCCTCGGATCTGGGAGCGAAATGATTGACACGTGGCAGACTTTCATCCTCAGTTTTTTCGCCGGATGACTGACACGTGGCTGATTCTCAGCCCTCGGATCTCGGCGTTTGATAAATTGATAAGTTCTGGTATTGATAATTTGATAAGCGAGGAAGGTTATAAACTTATAAGGTCTTGTACTTATAAGACGATACGCTATCTGTTCATGAAGATACGCACAATGACTTATAATTTATAAGCTGACTGCATATAACCTGATATGCTACTTATAACTTGATAAGTCCTTGTTCTTATAATGTTATAAACTCATCTGGTTATAAACTGATAAGTCCAAATTTACTTATAAAATGATAGATGACTTATAATTTTATAAGCCTATCAGGTTATAAGTTGAGAAACTGTTGGACTTATAAGATGATACTCCTATCTGCTTATAGGCAGATAAGTCCTGGACTTACAATAGTATAAGCTTATCTGCGTATTAACTGATAAGCCTTCTATTTATAAAACGTAAGCTATCTGGTTATCAACTTATAAGCAGATACCCATATTAATAGATAAGTTTGTAAGCAGATAAGCGATAAGCGGACTGAAAAACTCAGGGCTCCGCGTTTTTACCAACATCTCCACAGGAATCTCTGCACCCGCACAATCTAAGTTATGATCAGCTAAATCGTTAGCCTCTGGTGCTGTGGCTCGGAAGGAAGGATCTGCAGTTCTCATGATGGTCAAAGCAGGCCTTCTCCACTCATGCCGCGGAAACTATGTGGGATAACAGCCTGTGGAGTCATACCTGCGCTTTATCGGCGGCTGGCGGGAATGACGAGCGACGGTCACGGCAATCACAGAGCGTTGGAGGATTTGAAGTCATTGATGAGATTAAACTGTATCCTGTGCAGATATTAGACTTGCTATTACAGCATTACCATACTCACTTCTACGGTTACGGAAGTGCGATATACTCTATATAATCCGCGCCCTGAAAATGGATTGTTCGTTAATTTGGAGAATATGGACGTTTCGTATCACAGGGATTGTATGATAATTGGGCATGAAGTTGAGTTTGAAATTCATTGTTGGGTTTTCGGGACGTTATAGTACCTTTAAATAAATGAAAATCACATTTATGCAATTTTTATTTTGTGGTTTGTGCATTTTCAGAACTGTGATATTTTTGCTAATGTTATAATGAATGTGTTACCTCATATCAATGTGTGTGTGTTTTTTTTTTTTTAAAAGCATATTACAGAGTAAGGTGTGCTACACAATCATCTAAAATGGATATGCTAATTGAATGCCATGTCATGTTTTTGCATTTTTTTTTCTAATTTTAATATATTATTTTTGTTTCTAATTTTAATATATTGTGTTGTTGATTTTATTATTTAGTATATTTAGTTATTTTTTAATCCATCACCTTCTTGAAAGTTGTTTTGATTTTATTATTTTATTTATTTAGCTTTTTTCTTTGAAGTTTGTCATCTGAGTTTCCCACCAAGGTTTTATTATCTTATTGCATTTTGCTATTTTCTAATATTTGTCAGTATGTCAAAGTAAGGCAAGAGATGAAAAATGATCTAAAATAGATCAAAAAGCAGAAAGAATATAAGAGAGGAAGGCAAATCTGAGCATTATTTCTTAATATTCAAGAAAAAAAAATAAGGATCCCTTGATGAATCCAAAAATTACTATAACGAAAAAGAATAAGAAAAAAAAGAATAAGAAAAAAAAGAGATCAAAAATGATAAAACAAAGAATAAAAGCTGAAAGCATAGATTAAATGAAGCTTAAATCTGAGCATCATTTCTTAAGATTTTATAAAAATAAAATCATCCCTTGATGAACTCAAATATAATATGACCAAAAATGCATGATGCATGATGCAGGGCTATGTCAGATCTGATTATCCCAGCAAAGTTCAAATCCCAACAAAGTTGATTCTATACATTAACAAAGTTGATTCTATACATTTGGAAGCGGATTCAAAATATAACAAATTTCATTCATACATACATAAAATTCATACATACATAAAATTCAAGTGTACATTTTGGTCATCTACACTGAATTCTAATGGAGCCCTAATACCATTTCTCTCAATACTAGTTCCAAATATGGTTCAATTGAATAACACAAGAAATTTTACTCTGTATCCCCTAGCAAGAATTGCAATCCTAATTTATTTTCTTGTTCGTTTTTGGCCATCTCATTAATAGCAGAAAATTTGGAACAGGTTATAATGATCAATTCTAAGGCGTAATTTCTTTCTCTACATGGTGATGAGATCAAACTTGCAGTGTGGAATTGAGGGCAAGTATGCTGGAACTTTATGAACTTGACAGTTTGAAAATTCAAGAAGTCTTTCTTCCTAGATGAATCTATGGTCCAATTTGGTGTTTGATATTGGAATTTATTCAGTTAAGCAGTGTATTATAGTTGCCAATTTGGTGTTTGATATTGAAATTTATTTGGTTAAGAGACACACTATAGGGGCATTTGGTTTTCTCTTAACTAAGGGATTTACATATACTTAATTCAAACAATATTGGACTTATTCTTGTCGAAGAGCGACAAGGGTCAAACTATTTATGAAGATTGGAACTTCTTTATAGAAAGACAAAAAATTCAGCTCTTATTCAACTTGTCGAAGAGTGACAAGGGTCAAGCTATCTATGAAGAGACCTTGGACCTTTCTTAATAGAAAAAAGAAAAAAAATAGCTATAAAATTTGATGGTATTGGGAAAGATAGGTAGTTGTTGTTACTTTCAACCTACCCTGTTAGGTTGGTTCTGAGGTTAGTTTACATTGTACATAGTCATGTTGCATTTTAGGGATAATTGTAACTGCTCTTGATTGTGTGTAACCATGACGTTCAAACTATAGTCAATTCCGTTGACCCAGCAGCCGCTGAAGAAGCAGTCGATTCATCAGTTCCAAAGCCAGTCGTAGTGCTAGTTCCACCAGAGCGAGATCTAGGTTTTCGATATCGAGAGCGAGGTCCAGATTCTGAGCTTCGTAAGCGAGCTTAAGATTCTGATGCTCGTGATCCAGTTTATGCTTTTCGAGATCGAGATGAAGCTTCAGAGTTTCGAAAGCGAGGTTCAGAGCCTGTTGCTTCAGCAGATGGGTCATCAGCAGCAGTTCTTTAGTTTTGAGTTTTGTTAGGCCAATACAATTTTTGTCTTTTTTTAATGCTTCGAATCTTCAATAGGAGGGCAAGAAATTCAATGCAATGCTTGTTTTTCCAAATGTTCATTGGTTAGATTGGATTTCTCAACTTCTTACTTGTCTAGTATGTGATAGAGCATCACCCTATGATTTGGTCTATCTTGTTAAACATAAGTATTTTATTGTTCCTATATCTCTATAGTTGTTATGAATTTGGATTCATCATAATAACTCTCGTGGTCAATTTGATATTTGAATTGGGGAAGTAAAATCCTAATGAAATGAAAATCAATGTCAATTAAATATGAGTTATGAGTTGAAAGCATTGATCCATGAAAAAATTCATGAGCAATAAAAATTCATGCGAAATCCTATCAATATGTAATCAATGTCAATGTTTCATCATTTACAATTACGTCTCTAAATCTCTTAAAACATCCAACAACTAACCTAACATTATTTCCATTTGGAATGTCAAGAAACAAAGTTGTGCATGCTATAAAACAGGGCCTCACAAGTAAAGAAAAAAAAACAATGTAGTAAATCAAAATCTCCAACTGTAAACATTTAGATGGTATCAAAATCCCCAGTTCATTATTTCCATTTAGAATGTGTCATGCAATAAAACAAGGCTTCATTATTTCCATTTACCTCACAAGTAAAGGGAAAAAAACAATGTAGTAAATCAAAATCTCCAACTGTAAACATTTAGATGGTATCAAAATCCCCAGTTCATGATGGTATCAAAATCCCGAGTTCATTATTTCCATTTAGAGTATGTCATGCAATAAAACAAGGCTTCATTATTTCCATTTAGAGTGTGTCACGCAATAAAACAAGGCTTAACAAGTGGAGAAGAGTGTATAATGCAATAAAGCAAGGCAAGAGGAAATAGCGTCCCATAACAAACAGATAAGAGGAAACAATGTCCGCTTGGAGAGTCCATAAAAAACTAAACACAACAAACAGATAAGAGGAAACAATGTCGCATAACAAACGGATAAGAACAGATGAAGAAACGATGTCCCATAACAAACCATCCAGAGGAAACAATGTCCGCTTAGAGAGCCCATCAAAAACAAAATATTATCCCATAAACTGAAAAATTATTGCATTACGTACATATGTGTCAATATGATTAAGAGGAAACAATGTCCGCTTAGAGAGTCCATTAAAAACAAAACATACAAAACATTATCCCATTACGTACATATGTGTCAATATGATTAAAACAATAGCGTCATCAAACAATGTGTCAATATGATTAAAACAATAGTCATCAAACAAGAGAGTTCGTTGAGTCAATTTCAGAAGCAACATGTTTAAACAATAGTCATCATACACGAAAAAAGTTCGTTGAGTCAATTGCAGAAACTCGTGCATAATTAGTGTTATAATTAATGTTTTATCAATTGCATTACTTCAATCAAAGTGGGCATTCAACCCAAAAATGCTAAAATGCTGATTTCGTTAATAAATATAATATTCCCGCAGGCAGCGCATCACCTACACTACACTTGAAGATCGAGAACCACCAGCAGCCCATACGGCTGGTCTGATTGTTCAGCAAAATGAAACCTCGTGAGCCTGGTTGGCTAATCAGGGTTGCATAGGTGATGAAAATGTATCGCTATAAGCCTAGTTGTAGGATCATATAATATCATGAAAACCTATAGCTGCCCAATCTATTGACTTTTTTCGATTGCTGCGCTGATCGTATGTCTCCTGTACCTCGTGCTGCTTTTATCGGTAGCGGGTTGATGGGCTGATGGGAGTGGTTTCTTTTTGCAGATATAGTGATCTGAAAGGAAATAGACAATGACAAAGCTTCCGCATAAACCAGGTTGGTCCGAATGCACATGAACATTATGAAAAAAACTCATGTGGTTCAAAAAAGGTTTTAAAACAGACACTGAGAGACCCTCGGAAAGAACATTCATGAATTATGCCATTTCATGAATTATGCTCCAATGCCAGACTTCAAACTTTTACACGACCTAGAAAGAATATACTGCACCTTAGATACTCATTTAGTATGAACAATATCGGATGAAAATTACAACCTTGGATAAAATGCCTCAACAAATGGAACACAAGCGAGATGTGTGCACTCATTTAGTATGAACAATATCTAATGAAAATTACAACCTTGGATAAAATGCCTCAACAAATGGAACACAAGCGAGATGTGTGCTGAACAATATCTGATGAAAATTACAATCTTGATAGAATGCCTCAACAACTGGAACATAAGTGAGGCATTTCACTGACAGGACGCTACCAGTATTCACGGTATTCTTGTATTCTTGTAAATAAAGAGCCGGTAGACACAAAGTAGTACAGTGTAATGCAAATTGTTCTTATGTTTCCATTGAACTACCTTTAGGGTGGCTCCGAACCTTGGTTACTACATATTGGATTTGATCGACAAATCCATTATATGGGGGTGGTCCAACACCCCATTTCCCATCTTACTTCCCTTCTTACTCTGAAGGCTCAATAACATGAACTCCTCCATCTCTTATTCTAAGAGAAAATTGAGAAAATTGATTCGGTTCGGATGGATGTGATGCAATGACGCAACGATTAGAGGATAGGCATTACTACTGCAAAAACAACCAAACAATAAATTAAATCGTAATATGCCTAGTCAAAAGGCAAATCTGAAAAATAGATGTATCAACCATGACAGAATGAAGGAGCTCATTTACCTGTTCATTCCCGATGGTAAATGAATAATATGCAGAGGGTGCAATGCGACAGTGAAGCCTCAAGTTTTCATAATCAAACACTCCAACTGCACCATCACAGAAGCTCACATAAACTAGGCCGTTGTCACGAGTATATAGCACTTTGAAATAGGAACAGATTGGGAATCATGAGGAGTCCACTGCAATGCAACCATGTAACAAGGTCATCCAATCAGATACATAAGGTAAGTGACATTATGTAACTGTTTATGTTTGAATTCAACACCGCTTACAAGTAATTACATAGCGCAAGCGCTCTAACTTAGAAGCATCATATATAGCAAGCTGGCTCTCATGCACAACCAACAAATGAATTTGATCTTATGAAACTGTACTCTTGTTTCTCCCACTCCCCACTGGTGATGATGATCTTCGTGGCTGTACTGGTACAATTTTTGACTTACGCTTGTCCCACCATGTATGCCCCAGAGACATAACTTGATCTTATGAAACTGTATTCTTCTTTCCGCCACTCCCCACTGGTGGTGATGATCTTCGTAGCTGTACTGGTACAACTTTTGACTTACGCTTGTCCCACCATGTATGCCCCAGAGACATAACTGCCAAAAGACGTGGTTGTGAGAACATGAACATTTCAACTCGTAAATTCATGTAAACTTTAAAGTGAAAATCATGGAGACAGACTACATATAATAATAAAAGAAACCGTATACCTGAGCATTAGCTCCAAAAGATACCAACACATTCAAAACATGTGAAAAAGTCAGGCCTGTGATTTTCTTTCGGTGGCCTTTGAACTTTGCTTTTACCTATAAAAATTGTAGCAAGTTCAGAGCATGCCACTTAGGTCAAAGATATATTCACAGGCAGCACCTCTTCAACTCGAACATTGTATATTTGAATTGATGAATCCTCCATGCCAATTGGAATGATGTTATTGTGCTGAGGGTGGACAGCCAGAAATGTGGCTAAGTTGTCATGGCATGCAATGAATCACTAATTAGTATCCCATGAAACCAGTGATTTAGATAAAATGGAGCCTTTGAATTCGTAGTCTATAGCGAGGAATATTACACAAGAACCTAGAGTGATCCTGAAGTGAACCCCGTTACGTTCATAATTTGAAAGTTAAAGGTGAGACATTAGATAATAAATCCTAAGCAGACCAATGTATCAAAACTGAAATCATATATATCATCAGAAACACTGAAATGAAACTGCTCCTTAGGTAAAAGGCTCTCTTACCTTAAATGTCATCATATTGAATAAGGAGACCTTGCCACCGGAAGTAGACATCACATAGGAATCATTCTCAGTAAGCTATACAAGCAACAACTTCTTCTGGATTTGTATCCCCAAGTCATTACTCATAACAATCCCACTAGCTGGCTGCCTGTGGTGGAATACTCGCTGTAGGCCGTGGAACAAAATATTAACTCTTAGTTACTAAATACAGCTGCAAATTATATATCCAAAATTATAACAAACAAATAAATAAATAAAACATGCTAAAATAAAAAGAAACAAACAACTACTACTAAAGAACCCCACCTTTCCGGATGGATTCTCGTCACTCAGCGGCCATTTCCATAGCTTATGGAGAGCATTGGATGTCAGTGCTAAAACAACAACACCGGAATTGGTGTATAATATATATCAGTTTTACCACCTGCAAGAAATAGCACATTGCACATTACTTGTTTGGATCAATATCGACCTAATTTGTAGCACATAAAATTGTAATTTCAGCCTTTAATGTAATCTCAGATTGGTGAACCACATAGATAAAAGAAAAATAAATAAATAAATTGTTTAGCAGAATAATGAAATTCAGAAACAATTATACAACTACAAATATATTGAACCATAATTCTTCGTTCTTTAAAAGACAATACCGACTTTTATACATAATAATATCTACCTCTATCAATGAATCTGGAAATCTATACAAAGTTTACTGGAAAATAGGATGCAGGTGAAAGCATACATCCAAATTTTACTTGAATTTCTATGTGCTGAAACTGCATTTCATGCGCCATATGATATACAACCCATGCACTCCCAAATGTAAGCTCTTCTATAACATAAAAATACATTTTCTATAACATAAACCATCAGCCACTGTTGATTTCATCACTGAGGGCCAGAGCATGAAGAAAACTTGGGGAGTACTATCAAGAGCTCATTTAACCGTTGATTCCAGCAATCTATTCAATGTTGGACTTGAAGTAATACAGCTGAACAAGTTTTATCAATCACTTCTTGGTGCTATGGTACCTTGCAACTCACTTATAGCTCTGCTTCTAGTGGAGAGCATCTCTTAACTCCTGTACTAGAAACGCCTAGGGTAGATCAAATAGAATATATGCACAAAAAACTAGTGAGAGTTACTAGAAGAGGGATGAAAAGACATCGCACCATTTCTTATTCGAAAGAAAGTTGAGATCAGTGATTAAAATTCTGGAATTCCACAATAAAATTGCCTGGACATTCTTAATAATTTAACCAAAGGCAAATCATCCTTACAGTTACTGAGATCTAAACGAGCAAAATTAGACAGTATTTTTCTTGATTTCTTATGGTTATTCCTCACATGTTTTAAGTATTTTTAGTCTTTTATTTTTTTGGAGGGTAAGCATCATTGGAAATCTTCTACACAATTGTTGGTGACATCTTAAAAAACTTTATTCAATCCCAATGAATAAAGCCTACAATTCTGGTGATCTGAACAAATTTTCGGCAAAAGTAGTTGGAAAATGTACCTGAAAAAAGATAAAAATGTAAAACGTTTAAAATACACCAAAAAAGTTAAAAATAGCAGTGTGCCAGCCGAAATGTGTGAGAGGGCACCGTATTCTAAACAGCTATTTAACTAATTAAAGAAAATATCCAGACGCTTGGCATTAATAATGTTCAAAGAAAATTATTAAGGTAATCGAAGTAGAATTTTCTTTTGCAAAGCAATGAGTTTAATGAAGACAAAGTAAAAGAAAATACTGCAGACCGATAGATGCCACAACTACTTTTCATCTGAAAAACACAAACATTTGCAGCAACCCCATCATAGAAGCAGGATACAACAAATCAAAATTACCATTCATATTTGTCCGAGGAAAAATGCATATATTGTAAGTCTTGCCCTCACAAACAATCAAGAATTCAGGCAACACTGATGAAGATATATGGAAACAACGCCTATGCCTATAATCTAAGAGGGAGAAACGCATTGCAAAGAGTTTGAAAACTACCATTAATCTGTATAACATGAAAATAGGCAGGAGAATAAAAATTAATCACTAATTGCGGCACCTGCTATCCAGGATTCCAGGGGATACAACCTTCCTCAGAAAGGAAGCAGTAAGCATCATAAAATAATCCACCATTCACCATTCAAAAATTTAATAAAACTGCAAGGATACAATTCTTTAGTCTTAATTACCAAACGTGGGGTATAGTGTGATACCTTCTCTTCCCTAAAATTAGAATGTACAACTTTATGCATAATTGGGCAGTGTGCATGAATAACAAACTGAAAAATAATCTCATGATTAGACACGGCATCTCCAAGGCACTTTATACCAATTTCAATAATGCTCAAAACAAACCCTCCCCACTCGGACCTATTGCAAGCCTATCCAATTCTGCCATAATAACGCTCTTTTGAAAGTGCACTTTAACCTATCTCATCTTTGACCAGTATCTAACCCTTATGCTAAAAGATGAGTGAATCTTACTAACAAAGTTACTAATATAGTTCCTAGAGAGTGCAGGACAACTTCAACACAATGAGAAGTGGCACAGCCAGAGTCATCCCTTTTGAACCCAATAACAGAACTCAAGAAGAAAATACACATTTTAAAAGCACTGAACTATTTTTCAAATGGCATATAAAGAACTATAACATCGTCATCATGAAGTTAAACCTTTATAAAATGGCCCCTTCACCATCAAGGAGACTGTTAAATCAAATGCCATTCAAATCGATTACCAACAAAATTGGTCATCCATGATGTTGTGACTCTTAGCAATCTCAATCTTAAAAATTGCTACAACTTGAGAAAACAATCTCAATCATATAGTCGCTACAACTTGAGCATGAAATGTCTGTCATCCATCAAATAAACATGATCCCTGATTTTCATTCGGCCTCTTCTTCCTGCAAATATAGTTCTGGTTACCAAAGGTCTATTATGATTACATGCAAGCCCATAAATGCATCCACACATCTTGTGTCTAAACATTCCAACAATTAAGATAATATAATAGGCCTTACCTAAATCTTTTTTGTTAAAATTGGCAACTAGGGCAAAACTTCATGTGGGTCATCTTATTCATGGCTGATAATATTTTTATTAGATTCCTCTCGTTGAGAGGTGTAGGATTGATATAAAGATCATCCGATTCCGATAAGTATTCATGGAGATATGAATTTATTTTGATTATGGAATTATTATCAAACCGACCTACAACTCATGTAGGCTCAGAAGCCCAAATGTCGCATCTATTCACCCACCAACGTTGTGTATAAATATGAGGACTTTTCCTCATTTGGACTCACTCATCTCATCACATCTCTCTCTCTCTACTGCGCAGATATGAGTCTCTTCTCTACTGCACTGAAATGGGTATCTCTCTCTCACACATGTGAAGCCGGACGCTGCTGAATTTGAAGCTGCAACTGCAGAAGTAAAGATTGACTTGCGTGGCCTAGAAGATCTCCTCTTTGGAACTGCGCTGTAGGTTCATCTGAACCTCCTCTAAAAGCCACAACTTCTGGTGGTGGAATGAAGTCAATCTGATGAACGGTTTGCAAGATATCCACTGCCCTAGTTTGAAGCCGGAAACTGCTGAAACTGAAGCTGCACTGCAGAAGTAAAGATTGACTTGTGAAGCCTAGAAGATCTCCTCTTTGGAACTGCGTTGTAGGTTCATCTAAACCTCCTCTGAAAGCTGCAACTTCTGGTGGTGGAATGAAGTCAATCCGATGAACGATTTGCAAGATATCGACTGCCCTAGTTTGAAGCCGGAAACTGCTGAAACTGAAGCTGCAACTGCAGAAGTAAAGATTGACTTGCGTGGCCTAGAAGATCTCCTCTTTGGAACTGCGCTGTAGGTTCATCTGAACCTCCTCTGGAAGCCGAAACTTTTGGTGGTGGAATGAAGTCAATCTGACAGTCGGTTTGTGAGATATCGTCTGCCCTAGTTTGATAATGAAGCCGCTAATGCTGATGCTGCTGATCTAGGGTTTGCTACTGCTGATATGAATCAGATTCATTGTACTATTTATCTCTGCTGAATTATTGAAGATAAAAGAAGATTTGATCAAAGGGTTTCCCCACACATTGTGGGGTTTGTCCCTGGCTAGCCGCCACATCTTGTGTCTCTTGTCTTGGCTTGTTTTCTGTCGATCGTTTAATATTCTATCTGCACTTTACTTTATGTACATGTGATTGCTAATTCGTGGAATATAATAAAAAGAAGTAAACTTATAAGCATAGAACATACCATAACTCAACATGGTATCAGAGCTCAGGTGAAGACAAAGCCTGAGCAAGAGCACGAGCAATCATCAATGAGAAGATTGGTAAGGCTATCCTAAAAGAACTATGGGGTCCTCAACACTCTTTCCTGTTGAAGACAAGCTCTGTGAGAAGATGACTATCACAGATGGAAGATGTCTATCAATCTAACCCTTGAATATCAAGGAGAGCTGGGGATCGAGGAAGAGGACAACCATTCAAGAAGGATAGAAAGTCCAAATGTACCTGACCTCAAAAAGAACCTAGTGTCCATCTCGACAATGGAAGACAAAGGCTATAAGGTAACCTTCAGCAATGGCAAGGTATGTATATGGAAAAATAATGTTAAAGATGCCTTTACTCTTGGGTTTAGTGTTGATTCATTATATCAGGTCAATGGAAGTTTGCTAGGTGTCATGTCTTATGACACGTCTTTTCAGTCCGAACTTTGGCATTAGAGGTTTACCCCCCTTCATTATAAAGCTATACTCGGTGTAAGACAAATGGTGACAGGGATGCCCGAATTCTGAATAGAGGAAGAAGGTGTATGTCTGGGATGTGTCGAAGGAAAGCTCAAAAGGGGACCATTCCCCTCAAGCCAAAGCAAGGCCTCCGATGTATTACAGTTGGTTCACTCAGGCATATCTGAGGCTGGCATCAAGAGGGAGACTACTACACCACATACTCCCAAGCAGAATGGTGTGGCGGGAAGGAAGAACCACACGATGATGGAAGCTGTTCGGGCCATGTTACATGATCAAAGACTTCCAAAGTTTTTATGGGCTGAAACTACAAACACTGTCGTATATGTACAAATCAATGCCCTCATCAAGCATTGGGTTCGAAGACTCCTGAAAAAAAGTTCATCGGTAAGAAACCTGATGTTTCTCATTTTAGAATTTTTGGAAGCCCTGTATATATTCATGTGCCGAAAGAGAAAAGAAATAAATTGGGTGCATCTGGAAAGAAGGGAATTTTCATGGGCTATGGTGAAAATACTAAAGGATATAGAATCTATGTAGCCGGTCAAAGGGAAGTCGTAATTAGTCATGATGTCACCTTTGACGAAGATATGGCTCTCAGCAAGGTGAACAATCTTCCGACTTTGAGG
>APFE031113683.1:3662-52137 GCA_000404065.3 Pinus taeda
CCCTTTTAGTCATTACACAAGCCGATGCACCAGAATCCAACATGCAATTATCCAATTTATATCCATTGATTAGCAAGGTAATAAAGAAAGGCTGGTGCTCTTTGTTATCAGCATCTAAACTCTGCAAGTATATGGGAGCGTCCTGATAATCAATTTCCCGAGTCTTTTGCTGTGAAGTATTTGCTTGAGGACCTTGGATAGCTTTTAGCAATTTGTCTCTTTGGGAAGGGATTTTGGCAATCTCAGGGACAGGAACCAAGATTTTGGCATTTTTAAACCAACTTCCCAAGTCAACATCTAATCCAGAGTTTTCACCAGGGTAAGAAGTTTGAGTGGGAATTTGATTCCCGCTTTGATCTTTATCCCTTCTCTGATAGGTCAAACCCTTATCTCTAGTGATTTCTAGGATTTGCTCGGGAGAGGGTTTTTCACCATATAACCTAGCCAAAATGTCATCTTCATTTTCAAGGTAATTTCTACTAAAAGCAGATGCGGATTCATAACTTCACGACTCTTTTCCTTGACCTCCATCCAATCATTCATGGATAAAGGGAACTTGCTACCAACTAGATTTATCTGATCACCTGTCCCAAACATTCCATTATCTAAAATTCTTCTAACGATGGGACAGGTGGCCTCTTCATGAAGAGCATCACAAACACGACAGTAAGGGGGAGCACTATCAACCAAATTAGCTAGCGGATTAGGAGGTCTCTGCTCACTAGATTGACCCTTCCTTTGCCAATTGTTATTTCTATTATTATTTCGAGGCTGGAAATTTTGTGTTTGCGTTCTTTCCATATGGACCAACCTATTCTGTAAAGTAGCTATTTCCTTAGTATGATTGAGTTCCATGGTTTCAATCTTCTGAAGCAATTTTAGAACAAGTTCATTTTCAGGTTCTTGAACTGCTTTTCCTTTAGGTTCTTTTACTTTGGTAGTAGCTCTGTCAAAACCTGGGATCTCAGATTTTCCAGATGCTGCCTTGTCCTTTTCAAGTTCGATAGCTAAGGCTTGGCAATCCCTATAATCATTAAGTCTGGCATGCCTTAGTTCATAAGATGGCTCAGGACTAAAGGCATCAATGTAAAAGTCTCGAAGAGACTTGTCAGTAGGTTTATAATCTTGAGGTAATTCTTTAATGATGTCGTTAAACCTTTTATTAAATTCTTCAGCAGTTTTGTTCTCTCTCTTTTTAATTATGCTGATGGCTTTTACTAGGTGTCTTCCCTCTCGTTTATCCCCATACTTTTCTTTAAAGGCGTTAACAATTGATTGCAAGGAGTCAAATGAATTTTGAGGTTTTTCAGTAAACCAATCTAGAGCGTCACCCTCCAAAGTTAGAACAAAAAGGGTCATTTTAACATCTTCATGATTAAAATTAGTAGACCTTTCATATTTCCCCAACCATGAACTAAAAGCTTTCATATGCGAATTGGCACTGATTGCGTTGTCTCCCTGAAAGATAGGCAATTTATCCATTCCATGTTTTGGAGTATCATTGGGATAACCTGGGATATTAGCAAAGTTACATGGGGAGAAGATGTCCATGATGTCGTGCTCGACTGGATCAGTAAAAAGTAGACGGATATCAGAAAGGGCTTATTGTTCGAGATTAACAAGAACTGTACGAGAAGAGAGTTTGTGTAATCGTACTCTGAGGGCCTTTTCAGGATCAGGAGCAGGATTACACAGACTACTTGGATGCCTTCTAGTATACACTCTTGAAGATAATATATGATGTGGAGTCGCCACCCGGACAGGAAGTGAAACACGGTAAAGCTAGGAAGGGAAGGACCAAGGACAGAAAAACTCTGTCCCCGGCAACGGCGCCAAAAAATGTTAATGCACAGATTGTCACGACAACGCTCAGACCAAGGGCTGTCACTCTGATCCCCGATCTCTCCGTTTAATCCTGTCTCCCACGGCTAAGGGGGGTAGACCCTGTAAGGAGATGGACGACCAACTGCGAACCAGTTGGTTTGGGAGACACGAAAGAGAAAAGAACTAAATAAATTTGTTAAATTTGATGGACCAGTGCCTTATGGGTTTGACATTTAAGGGATTATTTATTGTATGTTGCAGAGATGTAAACAGTTCACCGCAATCATAACAATGCAAGATATCTAGTAAACTCACGATATTTTTAACGATGATCTGGCAATCTGAAAAATAAACTTTGAAATATATAACCATGCACATTAACCAGATATTATATTCAAGCATGCCAGGTAAACATTTATCCCAAATTTTAGCCTCCGCGAGAAAAATAGAAAGCGATGAGATACCCAGGCTAAGACTTTAAAAAAATCTTTCCACGATAAAATTTTTATGGCTTTTCTGACAAAATAAAATTCTAAAACTAGAAAAAATCTAAAACTAAAACAAAACTTTAAAATTTAAACTAATGTCTAAAATCTAAAAAAATAAAAATTTTATGAATTTTTTTATTTAATATCTTTTATGATTTTTTTTTTTTATATTTGTATTTTTTTAATTTTTAATTTTATTTTTTAAACAAATGAAAATAAAAAAAAATCTAAATTAAATCTATTTAAAATTTGAAACTCTTAAAATTAAAATTTAAATCTAAAACCCTAACAACAAAAAACCCTAATTGCTTTTTAAATTTTTTAAAACAAAATAAAATTTAATCTAACACTAAATGCAAACAAAAACCTAAAAAAAAGAAACCTAAAAATATATATGTATCCACTAACTCTACGTAACCAAACTAAAAAGAAAAATTAAATCTAGTTTAACCTGACTCAAACCTACGCATATATCAACATAATAAAACTAAAATTTAATCGAATCAAAACTAAAAAAAAAATGAAAAATGATAAACCTAAGCTATTAAAAAAAATGACGCGTATGTGTATACCAACCAGACTCCACGATGTGCAAATCGACTTACCTACGCCTGAACAGAAATCGATTTGACTGAAAGAACCCAGGCATGGAATCAAACTTAAATGAATCGGAAAAAATCGATCTTCGTTTTCCTTTTAAAACCCTTGTGCTACGCCCGAACTCAGTTTGCAATTTCAAATCAGGACCACGTGAGGTGCGTGGAACCAAAGAAAAAACTTGATGCAGGAGGGAACGATTTGCTGGTGGCCCGTCAATCCAAAACTGCATCAATCCTGAATCAAATTTAAAATTTCACTAAGGTTTTGTATGCAGGACGAAGGAATGGAGCTTATGGTGCGTTTTACAGGTGCGGATTGAAAATTTGAGGTAGATGGGTGAGCACACAGCACGGATTCAACACTTCAACACACAAAATATATCAGTTGGCCCGTTAACCCTAAAATAATACAACAGTATAGCCCACACATGTATGAACAAGGGAAATCAAACGATTTTTTGGGCGTGTTGATTTCGCATATATGTGAAGTAATTGCGCTCGGGAGATATGGAGCTTGGCACATGGATCAGGCAGAGGACAGCGGAATGGTTCGATGCAGTAGCTGCTGGAAATTGCCTTACATGTTATAGCGGTTTGGATAAAGAAAGACAATGGAAATGTGAATGCAGGTGCGTGGAGATGAAAGGAATATGGTGTCTTCGCTGCACGTGGGAGAAGGATAATGGATGCAGAATGAGAACAAGGAATGACAGTGTTTTATTTGCAGCAGTGAAAAGGCAGTTGGCCAAGCGGCAAGGGGTTTGCCCAGGTGACAAAAGTTCTCGAGAAATTTCCTCCTCAAACACAATTGAAACCCTTCAGATCTGAAAACAACCGATATTTGAAACCCTTGTACAGCAAAATTGTGTAGATAAACCTTGAAAATCCTCAGAAATCCTGCAGCCTGGAACAGAAAATCACCCAAAAATGATATGCATAAAAAAAAATTAAAACCCTAGATCAACTAAACAACATTTACAACTTTTGACTCTTAAACAGCCAGATTTATCGATAATCATCAGTAACTTTATCAAAATTCCAGATTCACTATGGAAAACTTCAGAAATCTCTCATGCAATTCATAAAAAAGACTAAATGATTAACCCAGGGTCAAAACCAGCTAGGCTCTGCAAAAGATGCTTATGGGAGCTGGCTGGTTCAGCCTAGAACTTCCCCTAACGCCCACTAATCCTCAAGGGTTTCCTGCACAGCTCACTTCAACCGTCAAATAAGAGAGAAAAAGCAGCACTAGATCTCAAACACAATGGAGATACCTGCCATTACACCAGAAACCCTAATACTACTAAAACCCTAGCATATGAACAAGATACCTATGCTGAACAATACTCTTCATTAAGCTGTCATTAATGGCTAAAAATTAAAATATGCAGAAATAAAATTTTCTCACAGCACATTAAGAGAGTAACACCAGCAAGCTTTTCACCCCAAAGTCTTCTTTATTAGCACCAGGAAAAAGATTACACGAGAGCTTCTTCAGCACAAGACTCAGATCCAATTGATGATCTCAAATGACCCCTAGCACCCTACGTAAAGGAAAAATCCCAACGGCTAGTTTGAGTGATCCATGACAAAACGATCTCGACCGTCGATGAGGATCAAGAAATCTCTTAATATCATCTGTCGAATTAAAATATTATTATTTTAAATTTTTTATTTTTTTAAATTTTAAATTTTTATTATTTTATTTTTTTTTTTATTTTTTAATTTTATTTATTTATTTTAATTATTATTTTTATTTGTTTTTTATCATGGATCATCAAACATAGCCTTTGGAAAAAATTTCCCCTAAGACCTAGGACCTAAGACGCATGAGGGGATTAACATTTTCAACCCTCAAGACACATTACGTCATGACTTTTACAATTTACATCTTAAGGGGACAAACCCACTTTAACATAGACCCTCATAAACCACCCAGTTCTGCGACACAACTATAATCTAGCAGGTTAACACACTAGGATTCTCCTAACGTTCTAATAACAAAATGCATCCCGACTTTGGGGTCAGGTTGAAGGAAAACTCTGCCGATCATAGATCGGTGAGACGAAAAAACTTCTGTGACATAGATTATTATTAGAAAGTTAGGTCCACCTAGGCAATTTACATACATGACACAGCTCTGCTAAGATTATTTACATCAAAATGCAGACTGGGTTTACAACTTTAATAAGATCAGGAGAATGAGGATGACTGCTGAATGGCACGAACATCTCGATCAAGCATTGCCCCTCTTTTGCGAAAAAAAGGGGGTGCACTGCTATGGGTAGTTGACACGCAGCAGTCAACAACTCCTATTTAAAGATAAATCTCCCAACTACTAGTTCGAGTGATCCTTGTCAAAGTGATCTCGACCATTGATGAGGATCAAAATTTATTATAATCTCACCTGTCGAAATTTTAAATATTGAGGAAATTTCAAATTTTTCAATTAAATGTATTTTATTAAATCTGAAAATTAAAATTTTGCATTCGTTTCCTCAAAATTTTGACTTTGACTTAACCCTAGGGACCCACGGCATAAAATTTAGCAAAATAATCAATTAACCTTAATCCCTGGACCTATTAAGATTTAATTTTTTTAAAGGATCCACAAACTTTATCTCTAGAAAATTTAAACCTAGGACCTAAGACCTATGAGGGGATAAATTATTTTTCTGACCCTCAAGACACTTTACATCATGATTGTTTTACATTTTTTACATCTCGAGGGGGAAAACCCATTTCAAGAAGACCCCCACAGACTACCGATTTCTGCGACACAAATATAATTCAACAGATTAAGAAACTTTTGATAAAATAACCTAACCAAATAGTTAGGATTATTCCCAAATCACTTTTACACAAACTAGATCTATAACACTAGGACTCGCCTAAGATTCTAGTGACAAAATTCATTCCGACTTTAGGGTAAGACTGAAGGAAAATTCTGCCGACCATTCGAGAATGGATCGGTGAGACAAAAAACCTCTCGGAATGTAAATCGCTACCAGAAAAACAAGTTTACCTAGGAAATTACATACATGACACAGATTTGCTCAGATTATTTACATCATATATATGTAGAATGAGTTTACATTATAACATGATAATTAGACTAATGATGATAGCTGGATGACACAGACACATTGATCAGGTGCTATCCCTTTTTCGAAAAAAGAGTTGTACTTCTATGGGTCGTTGACACGTAGTGGTCAACATCTGGCTCTACTTGGGGACACATCGCTGCATTGTAGGAATGTGAGAATCTAGAATATGCATCCATGCAACGCACAACAAAACATAAGTAGCATCCATCCAAAAATCATCATATAACATTAAGCACAGGAAAGATATAAGCTCTTCCTTTATTAACTATCTAGTAACATGAAAAGTAAATCTAATCCTAAAATAGAAATGAAATGATGAGATGACAAGGTGTAGGGTTAGAAATATAATACACAGGATGCCCCAAGGCATCAGATGTTATCTTTGAAGAATATCTTGGCATTTGGCCATTCGTAGGTAAGTCAAGTGGTTCGCCATCCAATCTATTCAAGTGGAATGAATTTGGCCCAACAATGTCTAGGATAATGTATGTGCCAGCGACAAACTGTCAAACTTCTTATGTTTTCCCAGTTTTTCATTTTTGCGGTCCCAAAGGAGAACCATATCTCCAACTCGCAAAGATCTAGATCGAGATGATTTATCAAGGCTTTTCTTAATTTTATATTGACTTTTACATATATTATCAAAATTTTCCCTACGAGTTTCATCCCACTCCACAATCTAATCAATTCTATGTTGAGCAACATATTTATTAGCGAAAAAATGCTGAAGGAGTTGATAGGTTGGCAATTTCATGTGCACAGGTAAGGTTACATCCAAGCCATAAACTATTTCATAGGGATGCTTACAATGGTATCTAATCTCTAAGAAGAGATGTGGCGGCTACATGCCTCTGAACTCTATTACAATGAGGCTCGAAGGCCTATTTATTGTTGAGAAACAATCAAAAACCCTTAACATGCCAAAACCTAACCCTAGAAGATGAAACACCAAAATATGGGCCCCATTTGGGTAAATTGGTACATCAACTTCCCGGGCTTGTAACTTTGGCATACGATCTTTGTTTCACGCACATAGTATCTCATTAGAAAGAACTATTTGAGAACTACAACTTTGGGAAGAGCAACATTAGTCCATGGATGCATGTTGCTCCCAATGTTCCCAAAAAAAGTTTTTTAGGGCCTCAAAATGGCTTCGGAAGTTTAGGACCTGAAAAATTGCTAAAAATAGTAAACTGGGCTACAATTAAGGAAACTAAAAAGCTGAAAGAAACAATGGTGGGGGTACAAGTGGACTTGGTAGGTAGCCACCAATATCCACCTGGATCATTAATATCATACTTGGTCACAAGCATTACATGGTATCTCTATCCTTGTATCTTCATTCATCATGGTTATGGGTCATCCACAAACCCACACTTCATCGAAGTCCATTTGCTAGGCCGCACACTATCAGTATCACAGTTGCTCAAAAGCATTGTAGGGTATCTCTATCCTCAAATCTTCGTTCATGATGGTTATGGGTCATCCACAAACCCACACTCCATCGAAGTCCATTTGGTAGGCTGCACACTGTCAGTATCGCAGTTGGTCACAAGCATTACATGATATCTCGATCCTCAGATCTTCATTGATCATGGTTATGGGTTAACCACATAAAACCATTCCCTTTAGTGGTTGTTCATGTTCAGCAAAGGCTTTGCAGGAGGGAACTTCATGCAGTGGGGACCATTGCTTCTTAAGGAGGGAGGAATGATCCAAATGGAAAATGGTATCAACCCATGGAATTCATCCACCCATGGAATTTACCAATGGTATTGTAAGTGGCATCCACTCATGGTATTTATCCACCCATGGTATTGTAAGTGACATCCACCCATGGTATTCATTCACCTATGGTATTTCCCCATGGTATTGTGACATCCACCCATGGTATTCATTCACCCATGGAATTGACCCATGGTATTGTGACATCCACACATGGTATTCATTCACCCATGGAATTGACTCATGGTGTTGTAACTGAAAAATACTATAAATAACAAGTCGCATTTTGTAAAAGGATAGATGGTCTACCACAATGTAGCCTTTATAGTTATTATCGGTTCTAATAAAAGTTTCTTTGTGGTTTTTTTTATTGGGCATCCTCCTCCTTTTCTTATGGTAATTCAACTTTTCAGATCTTGGTGGTCTCTCTCCCCAAGATCTGAAAAGTTGAATTGCTAGAAGAAAAAGAGGATAATCCCCAATAAACAAAACCACAAAGAAATTTTTTATTAAAACCTATAATAACTATAAAGGCTACAGTGTGGCATACCATCTTCCCTTTTACAAAATGCGACTTGTTACTTACAGTATTTTTCAGTTACAATACCACGAGTGAATTCCACGAGTGAATGAGTACCATGGGTGGATGTCACAATACCATGATTCAATTTCGTGGGTGAATGAATACAATGGGTGGATGACACAATACCATGGGTCAATTCCATGTGTGTAGATGTCACAATACCATGGGAAAATACCATGCGTGAATGAATACCATGGGTGGATAAATACAATGAGTGGATGCCACTTACAATACCATTGTTAAATTCCATGGGTGGATGAATACCATGGGTTGATGCCATTTTTCATTTGGATCATTCCTCCCTCCTTAAGAAGCAATGGTCCCCATTGCGTGAAGTTCCCTGTAATGCTTGTGAGCATTCGCGAGTGAAGGAAGAAGCTACTATGGACGGGCAGAGATGGAGGACTACGTGTAGGTGATAAAGATTGCAGGAAAAGGATGGAGAAGCTATAGGTAGGAGGTGCATAGATATGGCAACAGCTAGCTCAACATGTTTGCAGGGAAGGGATACACAGTGAGAGAGAGGATGTGCGGATGATGGGAAGAGCTACGTGGATAGGAGGTTCGGAGAGTAGTGTGGGAGCTGCTTGAGCTAGGAGCAGGGGCTATGACGGTTTTGCGGATTTCGACAGCGGAATGGAGGAAGAGGATGAGGAAAAACGAAAGTATAATGGAGCTATGGGGAATGCAGCAGAAATGTGGGAAGATCCGCAATCGGGATATGGCAGTAAATAGTAAACAAGTTGTCCCAAAAAAAATCAAAATTTCCTGTAGCTCAAAAGCATGCAAAGAACCCCAGGTGGCATAGAGGAGAAATTGGTAGCCCAATAACCCAGAAAAATTTCTAGAAATCTCCTATTAAAATGTTGTACTTTTGCTTAAGATTCACCAACCAAACCCCTTAAAAAAGTTTAAATTTTTTCCATATTTAATAGTAAAAAAATTTAAGAAACCCTAAGTAAAAAAACTTAAAAAAAAATGTAGATCTATGCATAGGAGTAGCAAAAATACCAGATCTGGTGAGTGTGAGTCCAACTCCACTCCTAGATCTAACAATCTAAGGCTCTCAAAAGCCAGATTTATCTATTTAACACAAAAAATTGAAATTTTAAATTCAAACGGATATGCTTTGCCCAAAACCCTTCATGCATCAACAATGAAACTTCCTATGATAAGCCCGGGATTCAATCAAGTTGGGCTCTTCAGAAAATACTAATCAGGAGTTGGCTGGTCCAACTAAAAACTTCCTTGAATGCCCGATGATCTAAAAGTCAATAATTCCCTGCACAACCCAATTCAACCATTAACATAGAGCGAGAACACGATCATAAAATTCAGATTTAATAGAGATACCTGCCATTATATTCAGAACTTAAATTACCATTAAAACCCCAGTGATCAAGCAAGATACATGTGCTTAAATCACTCTTCCTAAAGCTATCATCAATGGTTAAAATAAAATTTATTCATGAAAATAACACATCTTACAACATTTCCACAAAGAGTAACACCAGTGGAAATTAACCCCGATATCTTTCTTTATTGCTCATGAAAAAAGGTTACAAGAGAGATTTCACTTAACACACGACTCAAAGATTGAATGATCTCAATTGACAACTGACCTCCTATTTAAAGATAAATCTCTCAACTACTAGTTCGAGTGATCCTTGTCAAAATGATCTCGACCGTTGATGAGGATCAAAATTTCTTTTAATCTCATCTGTCGAAATTTTAAATATTTCAGAATTTTTTAATTTTTCAATTAAATGTATTTTAATAAATTCAAACATTAAAACTTTGCATTTGTTTCCTCGTAATTTTGACTTTGACTTAACCCAAGGGACCCAAGGCATAAAATTTAGCAAAATAATCAATTAACCTTAGTCCCTGGACCTATTAAGATTTAATATTTTTAAAGGATCCACAAATTTCACCTCTAGAAAATTTAAATTTACCTAGGACCTAAGACCTAGGAGGGGATAAATTATTTTTCTAACCCTCAAGACACTTTACATCATGATTTTTTACATTTTTTACATCTCAATGGGGAAAACCCATTTGAAGAACACCCTCACAAACTACCCATTTCTGCGACACAAATATAATTCGGCAGACTAAGCAACTTTGGATAAAATAACCTAACAAAATAGTTAGGATTATTCCCAAATCACTATGACACAAACTTGATCTATAACACTAGGACTCGCCTAAGATTCTAGTGATAAAATTCATTCCGTCTTTTGGGTAAGACTAAAGGAAAACTCTACCGACCATTCGAGAATGTATCGGTGAGACAAAAAACCTCCCGGAATGTAGATCGTTACCAGAAACATAATTTTACCTAGGAAATTACATACATGACACAGATCTGCTGAGATTATTTACATCATATATATGCAGAATGGGTTTACATTATAACATGATAATCACGCTGATGATAGCTGGACGACACAGACACATCGATCAGGTGCTATCCCTTTTTCGGAAAAGAGGGTGTACTGCTATGAGTCATTGACACATAGTGCTCAACATATAGCTCTACTTGGGGACACGTTGCTGCACTGTAGGAATGTGAAAATCTAGAATATGCATCCATTCAATGCACAACAAAACATAAGTAGCATCCATCCAAAAGTCATCATATAACATTAAGCATAGGAAAGATATAAGCTCTTCATTTATTAACTATCTAGTAACATGAAAAGTAAATCTAACCCTAAAATAGAAATGAAATGATGAGATGACAAGGTGTAGGGTTAGAAATACAATACAGAGGATGCCCCATGGAATCATATGTTATCTTTGAAGAATATCTTGAACATTTGGCCATTCGTAGGTAAGTCAAGTGGTTCACCATCCAATCTGTTCAAGTGGAATGAATTTGGCCCAGCAATGTCTCGGATAATGTATGTGCCAGCCACAAACTGTCAAACTTCTTATGTTTTCCAAGTTTTTCATTTTTGCGATCCCAAAGGAGAACCATATCTCTAACCTGCAAAGATCTAGATTGAGATGGTTTATCAAAGATTTTCTTAATTTTAGATTGACTTTTACGTATATTATCAAAAGTTATTCTACGAGTTTCATCGAACTCCACAATCTAATCAATTCTATGTTGAACAACATCTTTATTAACGAAAACTTTTTGAAGGAGTTGATAGGTTGGCAATTTCATATGCACAAGTAAGGTTACGTCCAAGCCTTAGACTATTTCACAGGGATGCTTACAATGGTAGCTTATCTCTAAGAAGAGATGTGGTGGCTACATTCCTCTAAACTCTATTACAATGAGGCTTGAAGGCCTATTTATTGTTGAGAAACAATAAAAAACCCTTAACACGCCAAAACCTAACCCTAGAAGATGAAACACAAAACTATGGGCCCCATTTGGGTAAATTGGTACATCAACTGCCCGGGTTTGTAACTTTGGCATATGATCTATGTTTGACATACATAGTATCTCATTAGAAAGAACTATCTGAGAACTACAGCTTTGGGAAGAGCAACATCAGTCCATGGAACCATGTTTCTCCTAATCTTCCCAACAAAAAATTCGTTTAGGGACTCAAAATGGCTTCGGAAGCTCTGGATCTGAAAAACTGCTAAAAATAGTAAATTGGGCTATAATTAAGGAAACTGAAAAGATGAAAGAAACAATGGTGGGGGTTGAAGTGGACTTCGTAGGTGGCCACCGATATCCACCTAGATCATTAATATCATACTTGGTCACAAGCATTACAGGGTATCTCTATCCTTGGATCTTCGTTCATCATGGTTATGGGTCATCCACAAACCCACACTTCATCGAAGTCCATTTTCTAGGGCACACACTCTCAGTATCACAGTTGGTCAAAAGCATTATAGGGTACCTATATCCTCTGATCTTCGTTCATCATGGTTATGGGTCATCCACAAACCCACACTTCATCAAAGTCCACTTGGTAGGCCGCACAATCTCAGTATCATAGTTGGTCACAAGTATTACAAGGTATCTCAATCCTTGGATCTTCGTTGACCATGGTTATGGGTTAACAACATAAAACCCTTCTCTTTAGTGGCTCTTCATGTTCAACAAAGGCTTTGCAGGAGGGAACTTCATGCAATGGTGACCATTGCTTCTTAAGGAGGGAGGAATGATCCAAATGGAAAATGGTATCAACCCATGGAATTTACCAATGGTATTGTAAGTGGCATCCATTCATGGTATTTATCCACCCATGGTATTGTAAGTGACATCCACCCATGGTATTCATTGACCCATGGTATTTTCCCATGGTATTGTGACATCCACCCATGGTATTCATTCACCCATGGAATTGACCCATGGTATTGTGACATCCACCCATGGTATTCATTCACCCATGGAATTGACCCATGGTATAATCAAATCAACGCATGGTATTCATTCACCCATGGAATTGACTCATGGTATTGTAACTGAAAAATATTATAAGTAACAAGTCACATTTTGTAAAAGGACAGATGGCCTGCCACAATGTAGCCTTTATAGTTATTATCGGTTCTAATAAAAAGTTTCTTTGTGGTTTTGTTTATTGGGCATCCTCCTCCTTTTCTTATGGCAATTCAAATTTTCGGATCTTGGGGGTCTTTCTCCCCAAGATCTAAAGAGTTGAATTGCCAGAAGAAAAAGAGGATAATGCCCAATAAACAAAACCACAAAGAAATTTTTTATTAAAACCGATAATAACTATAATGAGTACAGTGTGGCGGACCATCTGCCCTTTTACAAAATGTGACATGTTACTTATAGTATTTTTAAGTTATAATACCATTCGTCAATTCCACGGGTTAATGAATACCATGGTTGGATGTCACAATACCACGGGTCAATTCCATGGGTGAATGAATACAATGGGTGGATGTCACAATACCATGGGTCAATTCCATTGGGGAATGAATACCATGGGTGGATGTCACAATACCACGGGAAAATACCATGTGTGAATGAATACCATGGGTGGTTGTCACTTACAATACCATGGGTGGATAAATACAATGAATGGATGCCACTTACTATACCATTGGTAAATTCCATGGGTGGATGAATACCATGGGTTGATGCCATTTTCCATTTGGATCATTCCTCCCTCCTTAAGAAGCAGTGGTCCGCATTGTGTGAAGTTCCCTGTAGTGCTTGTGAGCATTTGCAGGTGAAGGAAGCAGTTGATATGGACAGGCAGCGATGGAGGACTACGTGTAGGTGATGAACATCGCGGGAAAAGGATGGAGAATCTATAGGTAGGAGGTGCGTAGATAGGGCAACAGCCAGCTCAACATGTTTGCAGGGAAGGGATGCATAGTGAGAGAGAGGATGTGTGGATGATGGGAAGAGCTACATGGATAGGAGGTTCGAAGAGTAGTGTGGGAGCTGCTTGAGCTAGGAGCAGGGGTTGTGAGGGTTTTGCAGATTTCAACAACGGAATGGAGGAAGAGGATGAGGAAAAATGAAAGTATAATGGAGCTATGGGGAATGCAGCGACAATGCGGGAAGATCCACAATTGGGATATGGCAGTAAATAGGGAACAAGCTGTCCCAAAAAAAATCAAAATTTCCTGCAGCTCAAAAGCATGCAAACAACCCCAGGTGGCATAAAAGAGAAATTGGTAACCCAAAAACCCAGAAAAAATTCTAGAAATCTCCTATTAAAATGTTGTACTTTTGCTTAAGATTCACCAGCCAAACCCCTTTAAAAAGTTTAAAATTTTTCCATATTTAATAAAAAAAAAATTAAGAAATCCTAAGTCAAAAAAACTAAAAAAAATTGTAGATCTATGCATAGGAGTAGCAGAAATACCAGATCTGATGAGTGCGCGTCCAACTCCACTCCCAGATTCGACAATCTGAGGCTCTTAAAAGCTAGATCTATCAATTTAGAACAAAAAATTTTGAAATTTTAAATTTAAACAGATATGCTTCGCCCAAAACCCCTCATGCATCAACAATGGAACTTCTTATGATAAGCCTAGGATTCAATCAAGCTGGGCTCTTCAGAAAATACTAATTAGGAGTTGGCTGGTCCAACTAAAAACTTCCCTAAATGCCCGATGATCTAAAAATCAGTAATTCCCTACACACCTCAATTCAACCATTAACATAGAGCGAGAAAACGATAATAAAATTCAGATTTAATAGAGATACGTGCCATTATATTCAGAACTTAAATTACCATTAAAACCCCAGTGATCAAGCAAGATACATGTGCTTAAATCACTCTTCCTAAAGCTATCATCAATGGTTAAAAGAAAATTTATGCATGAAAATAACACATCTTACAACATTTCCACAAAGAGTAACACCAACGGAAATTAACCCCAAAGTCTTTCTTTATTGCTCATGAAAAAAGATTACAAGACAGATTTTACTTAACACATGACTCAAAGATCAAACATTCTCAATTGACAAATGACCTCCTATTTAAAGATAAATCTCCCAACTACTAGTTCGAGTGATCCTTGTCAAAGTGATCTCGATCGTTGATGAGGATCAAAATTGATTTTAATCTCATCCGTCGAAATTTTAAATATTGAGGAAATTTCGAATTTTTCAATTAAATGTATTTTAATAAATTCAAACATTAAAACTTTGCATTTGTTTCCTCAAATTTTTGACTTTGACTTAACCCTAGGGACCCAAGGCATAAAATTTAGCAAAATAATCAATTAACCTTAGTCCCTAGACCTCTTAAGATTTAATGTTTTTAAAGGATCCACAAATTTTACCTCTAGAAAATTTAAATTTACTTAGGACCTAAGACCTATGAGGGGATAAATTATTTTTCTAACCCTCAAGACACTTTACATCATGATTTTTTACATTTTTTACATCTCAAGGGGGAAAACCCATTTGAAGAAGACCCTCACAGACTACCCATTTCTGCGACACAAATATAATTCAGCAGACTAAACAAATTTTGATAAAATAACCTAACCAAATAGTTAGGATTATTCCCAAATCACTTTGACACAAACTCGATCTATAACACTAGGACTCGCCTAAGATTCTAGTGACAAAATTCATTCCGGCTTTGGGGTAAGACTGAAGGAAAAATCTACCGACCATTCGAAAATGGAACGATGAGACAAAAACCTCCCAGAATGTAGATCCTTACCAGAAATATAAGTTTACCTAGGCAATTACATACATGACACAGATCTGCAGAGATTATTTACATCATATATATGCAGAATGGGTTTAAATTATAACATGATAATCAGGCTGATGATAGTTGGACGACACAGACACAACAATTAGGTGCTATCCCTTTTTTGAAAAAGGGGGTGTACTATTACGAGTCATTGACACATAGTGGTCAACATCTGGCTCTACTTGGGGACACGTTGTTGCAAAGTAGGAATGTGAGAATCTAGAATATGCATCCATGCAATGCATAACAAAACATAAGTAGCGTCCATCCAAAAATCATCATATAACATTAAGCACAGGAAAGATATAAGCTCTTCATTTATTAACTATCTAGTAACATGAAAAGTAAATCTAATCCTAAAATAGAAATGAAATGATGAGATGACAAGGTGTAGGGTTAGAAATATAATACAGAGGATGCCCCATGGCATCAGATGTTATCTTTGAAGAATATCTTGAGCATTTGCCCATTCGTAGGTAAGTCAAGTGGTTTGCCATCCAATCTATTCAAGTGGAATGAATTTGGCCCAGCAATGGCTCAGATAATGTATGTGTCAGCCACAAACTGTCAAACTTCTTATGTTTTCCCAGTTTTTCATTTTTGCGATCCCAAAGAAGAACCACATCTCCAACCTGCAAAGATCTAGATCGAGATGATTTATCAAGGCTTTTCTTAATTTTAGATTGACTTTTACATATATTATCAAAAGTTGTCCTACGAGTTTCATCCAACTCCATAATCTAATCAATTCTATGTTGAGCAACATCTTTATTAACGAATTTTTTTTGAAGGAGTTGATAGGTTGGAAATTTCATATGCACAGGTAAGGTTACATCCAAACCATAAACTATTTCACAGGGATGCTTACAATGGTAGCTTATCTCTAAGAAGAGATGTGGTGGCTACATTCCTCTGAACTCTGTTACAATGAGGCTCGAAGGCCTATTTATTGTTGAGAAACAATCCAAAACCCTTAACATGCCAAAACCTAACCCTAGAATATGAAATGCCAAACTATCGGCCGCATTTGCGTAAATTTGTACATCAACTTCCCGGGCTCGTAACTTTGGCATATAATCTCCGCTTGATGTGCATAGTATCTCGTTAGAAAGGACTATCAGAGAACTACAGCTTTGGGAAGAGAAACATTAGTCCATGGACCCATGTTGCTCCTTATTTTCCCAAAAAAAAGTCATTTAGGGCCTCAAAACGGCTCCGGAAGTTCAGGACCTGAAAAACTACTAAAAATAGTAAATTGGGCTACAATTAAGGAAACTGAAAAACCAAAAGAAACAATGGTGGGGGTTGAAGTGGACTTGGCAGGTGGCCACCAATATCCACCTGGATCATTAATAGCATACGTGGTCACAAGCATTACAGGATATCTCTATCCTTGAATCTTCGTTCATCATGGTTATGGGTCATCCACAAACCCACACTTCATCAAATTCCATTTGCTAGGCTGCACACTGTCAATATCACAGTTGGTCAAAAGCATTATAGGGTATCTCTATCCTCGAATCTTCATTCATCATGGGTATGGGTCATCCACAAACCCACACTTCATCAAAGTCCACTTGGTAGGCCGCACAATGTCAATATCATAGTTGGTCACAGGCATTACAGGGTATCTCTATCCTTGGATCTTCGTTGACCATGGTTATGGGTTAACCACATAAAACCCTTCTCTTTAGTGGCTCTTCATGTTCAACAAAGGCTTTGCAGGAGGGAACTTCACGCAATGGGGACCATTGCTTCTTAAAGAGGGAGGAATGATCCAAATGGAAAATGGTATCAACCCATGGAATTCATCCACCCATGGAATTTACCAATGGTATTGTAAGTGGCATCCACTCATAGTATTTATCCACCCATGGTATTGTAAGTGACATCCACCCATGATATTCATTCACCCATGGTATTTTCCCATGGTATTGTGACATCCACCCATGGTATTCATTCACCCATGGAATTGACCCATGGTATTGTGACATCCACCCATGGAATTGACCCATGGTATTGTGACATCCACGCATGGTATTCATTCACCCATGGAATTGATTCATGGTATTGTAAATGAAAAATACTATAAGTAACAAGTCACATTTTGTAAAAGGATAGATGGTCTCCCACAACATAGCCTTTATAGTTATTATCGGTTTTAATAAAAAGTTTCTTTGTGGTTTTGTTTATTGGGAAACCTCCTCCTTTTCTTATGGAAATTCAACTTTTCAGATCTTGGGGTTCTCTCTCCCCAAGATCTAAAAAGTTGAATTGGCCGAAGAAAAAGAGGATAATGCCCAATAAACAAAACCATAAAGAAAATTTTTATTAAAACCGATAATAACTATAATGACTATAGTGTGGCAGACCATCTGTCCTTTTACAAAATGTGACATCTTACTTATAGTATTTTTCAGTTATGATACCACTCATCAATTCCAGGGGTGAATGAATACCATGGGTGGATGTCACAATACCACGGGTCAATTCCATGGGTGAATGAATACAATGGGTGGATGTCACAATACCATGGGTCAATTCCATTGCTGAATGAATACCATGTGTGGATGTCACAATAACATGGGAAAATACCATGGGTGAATGAATACCATGGGTGGATGTCACTTACAATACCATGGATGGATAAATACAATGAGTGGATGCCACCTACAATACCATTGGTAAATTCCATGGGTGGATGAATACCATGGGCTGATGCCATTTTCCATTTGGATCATTCCTCCCTCCTTAAGAAGCAATGGTCCCCATTGCGTGATGTTCCCTGTAATGCTTGTGAGCATTTGCAGGTGAAGGAAGCAGCTTCTATGGATGGGCAGCGATGGAGGACTATGTATAGGTGATGAAGATTGCGGGAAAAGGATGGAGAAGCTATAGGTAGGATGTGCGTAGATATGGAAACAGCCAGCGGAACATGTTTGTAGGGAAGGGATACACAGTGAGAGAGAGGATGTGTGGATGATGGGAAGAGCTACGTGGATAGGAGGTTCGAAGAGTAGCGTTGGAGCTGCCTGAGCTAGGAGCAGGGGCCGTGAGGGTTTTACGAATTTCGATAGTGGAATGGAGGAAGAGGATGAGGAAAAATGAAAGTATAATGGAGCTATGGGGAATGTAGCGGAAATGTGGGAAGATCCGCAATTAGGATATGGCAGTAAATAGGAAACAAGCTTTCCCAAAAAAAGTCAAAATTTCCTGCAACTCAAAAGCATGCAAACAACGCCAAGTGGCATAGAGGAGAAATTGGTAGCCCAATAACCCAGAAAAATTTCTAGAACTCTCCTATTAAAATGTTGTACTTTTTCTTAAGATTCACTAGCCAAACCCCTTAAAAAAGTTTAAAATTTTTCCATATTTAATAATAATAAAAAATTAAGAAACCCTAAGTAAAAAAAAATAAAAAAAAATTGTAGATCTATGCATAGGAGTAGCAGAAACTCCAGATCTGGTGAGTGTGAGTGCAACTCCACTCCCAGATCTGACAATCTGAGGCTCTTAAAAGCCAGATTTATCAATTTAGCACAAAAAAAATTGAAATTTTAAATTTAAATGGATATGCTTCGCCCAAAACCCTTCATGCATCAACAATGAAACTTCTTATGATAAGCCCGGGATTCAATCAAGCTGGACTCTTCAGAAAATACTAATTAGGAGTTGGCTGGTCCAACTAAAAACTTCCCTGAATGCCCGATGATCTAAAAATCAAGAATTCCCTACACAACTCAATTCAAGCATTAACATAGAGTGAGAAAATGATAATAAAATTCAGATTTAATAGAGATACCTGCCATTATATTAAGAACTTAAATTACCATTAAAACCCCAGTGATCAAGCAAGATACATGTGCTTAAATCACTCTTCCTAAAGCTATCATCAATGGTTAAAAGAAAATTTATGCATGAAAATAACACATCTTACAGCCTTTCCACAAAGAGTAACACCAGCAGAAATTAACCCCAAAGTCTTTCTTTATTGCTCATGAAAAAGGATTACAAGAGAGATTTCACTTAACACATGACTCAAAGATCGAATTATCTCAATTGACAACTGACCTCCTATTTAAAGATAAATCTCCCAACTACTAGTTCGAGTGATCCTTGTCAAAGTGATATCAACCATTGATGAGGATCAAAATTTCTTTTAATTGCATCCCTCGAAATTGTAAATATTGAGGATATTTTGAATTTTTCAATTAAATGTATTTTAATAAATTCAAACATTAAAACTTTGCATTTGTTTCCTCAAAATTTTCACTTTAAGATTTAATTTTTCTAAAGGATCCACAAATTTTACCTCTAGAAAATTTAAATTTACCTAGGACCTAAGACCTATGAGGGGATAAATTATTTTTCTAACCCTCAAGACACTTCACATCATGATTTTTTACATTTTTTACATCTCAAGGGGGAAAACCCATTTGAAGAAGACCCTCACAGACTACCCATTTCTGTGACACAAATATAATTCAGCGGACTAAGCAACTTTTGACGAAATAACCTAAAAAACTAGTTAGGATTATTCCCAAATCACTTTGACACAAACTCGATCTATAACACTAGGACTTGCCTAAGATTCTAGTGACAAAATTTATTCTGTCTTTGGGTTAAGACTGAAGGAAAACTCTGCCGGTCATTCGAGAATGGATTGGTGAGACAAAAAACCTCTCAGAATGTAGATCGTTACTAGAAACATAAGTTCACTTAGGCAATTACATACATGACACAGATCTCCTGAGATTATTTACATCATATATATGCAGAATGGGTTTACATTATAACATGATAATCAGGCTGATGATAGCTGGACGACACAGACACATCGATCAGGTGCTATCCCTTTTTCAAAAAAGGGGTTGTACTGCTATGAGTCATTGACACATAGTGGTCAACATCTGGCTCTATATGGGGACACGTTGCTGCACTGTAGGAATGTGAGAATCTATAATATGCATCCATGCAATGCACAACAAAACATAAGAAGCGCCAATCCAAAAATCATCATATAACATTAAGCACAAGAAATATATAAGCTCTTCATTTATTAACTATCTAGTAACATGAAAAGTAAATCTAATCTTAAAATAGAAATGAAATGATGAGATGACAAGGTATAGGGTTAGAAATACAGTACAGAGGATGCCCAATGGCATCAGATGTTATCTTTGAAGAATATCTTGAGCATTTGACCATTGGTAGGTAATTCAAGTGGTTCGCCATCCAATTTGTTCAAGTGGAATGAATTTGGCCTAGCAATGTCCCGGATAATGTATGTGCTAGCCATAAACTATCAATCTTCTTATGTTTCCCAGTTTTTCATTTGTGCGATCCCAAAGGAGAACCATATCTCCAACCTGCAAAGATCTAGATCGAGATGATTTATTAAAGATTTTCTTAATTTTAGATTGACTTTTACATATATTATCAAAAGTTGTCCTACGAGTTTCATCGAACTCCACAATCTAATCAACTATATGTTGAACAACATATTTATTAACGAAATTTTTTTGAAGGAGTTCATAGGTTGGCAATTTCATATGCACAGGTAAGGTTACATCCAAGCCATAAACTATTTCACAGGGATGCTTATAATGGTAGCTTACCTCTAAGAAGAGATGTGGTGGCTACGTTCCTCTGAACTCTATTACAATGAGTCTCGAAGGCCTATTTATTGCTGAGAAATAATCAAAAACCCTTAACACGCCAAAAGCTAACCCTAGAAGATGAAACACCAAACTATGGGCCCCATTTGGGTAAATTGGTACATCAACTTCCTCGGCTCGTAACTTTGGCATATGATCTCTGTTTGATGTGCATAGTATCTTGTTAGAAAGAACTATCCGAGAACTATAGCTTTGGGAGGAGCAACATCAATCCATGGACCCATGTTGCTCCTAATTTTCCCAAAAAAAAAGTCGTTTAGGGCCTCCAAATGGCTTCAGAAGTTCAGGAACTGAAAAACTGCTAAAAATAGTAAATTGGGCTACAATTGAGGAAACTGAAAAGCCAAAAGAAACAATGGTGGGGGTCAAAGTGGACTTGGAAAGTGGCCGGAAATATCCACCTGGATCATTAATATCATACTTGGTCACAAGCATTACAGGGTATCTCTATCCTTGTATCTTCGTTCATCATGGTTATGGGTCATCCACAAACCCACACTTCATCAAAGTCCATTTGCTAGGCTGCACACTGTGAGTGCCACAGTTGGTCAAAAGCATTAGAGGGTATCTCTATCCTCGGATCTTCATTCGTCATGGTTATGGGTCATCCACAAACCCACACTTCATCAAAGTCCACTTGGTAGGCCGCGCAATGTCAGTATCATAGTTGGTCACAAGCATTACAGGGTATCTCTATCCCTTGATCTTCGTTGACCATGGTTATGGGTTAACCACATAAAACCCTTCTCTTTAGTGGCTCTTCTTGTTCAACAAAGGCTTCGCAAGAGGGAACTTCATGCAATGGGGACCATTGCTTCTTAAGGAGGGAGGAATGATCCAAATGGAAAATGGTATCAACCCGTGGAATTCATCCACCCATGGAATTTACCAATGGTATTGTAAGTGGCATCCACTCATAGTATTTATCCACCCATGGTATTGTAAGTGAAATCCACCCATGGAATTGACCCATGGTATTGTGACATCCACTCATGGTATTCATTCACCCATGGAATTGACCCATGGTATAGTGACATCCACGCATGGTATTCATTCACCCATGGAATTGACTCATGGTATTGTAACTGAAAAATACTATAAGTAACAAGACACATTTTTTAAAAGGACAGATGGTCTGCCACAGTGTAGCCTTTATAGTTATTATCGGTTCTAATAAAAAGTTTCTTTGTGGTTTTGTTTATTGGGCATCCTCCTCCTTTACCTATGGCAATTC
The DNA here is from genome assembly GCA_000404065.3 of Pinus taeda. Lineage (NCBI taxonomy): Eukaryota > Viridiplantae > Streptophyta > Pinopsida > Pinales > Pinaceae > Pinus > Pinus taeda. The sequence goes on from APFE031113683.1 coordinate 26,067, forward strand.
AACTTTTTAGATCTTGGGGGTCTCTTTCCCCAAGATCTAAAAAGTTGAATTGCCAGAAGAAAAAGCGGATAGTGCCCAATAAACAAAACCACAAAGAAATTTTTTATTAAAACCAATAATAACTATAATGACTACATTGTGGCGCACCATCTGCCCTTTTACAAAATGTGACATCTTACTTATAGTATTTTTCAGTTATAATACCATTCGTCAATTCCACGGGTGAATGAATACCATGGGTGGATGTCACAATACCACGGGTCAATTCCATGGGTGAATGAATACAATGGGTGGATGTCACAATACCGTGGGTCGATTCCATTGGTGAATGAATACCATGGGTGGATGTCACAATACCATGGGAAAATACCATGGGTGAATGAATACCATGGGTGGATGTCACTTACAACACCATGGATGGATAAATACAATGAGTGGATGCCACTTGCAATACCATTGGTAAATTCTATGGGTGGATGAATACCATGGTTTGATGCCATTTTCCATTTGGATCATTCCTCCCTCCTTAAGAAGCAATGGTCCCCATTGTGTGAAGTTCCCTGTAATGCTTGTGAGCATTCGCAGGTGAACAAAGCAGCTGCTATGGATGGGCAGCGGTGGAGGACTATGTGTAGGTGATGAAGATTGCGGGAAAATGACGGAGAAGCTATAGGTAGGAGGTGCAAAGATATGGCAACAGCCAGCTCAACATGTTTGTAGGGAAGGGATACACAGTGAGAGAGAGGATGTGCAGATGATGGGAAGAGCTACGTGGATACGAGGTTCGAAGAGTAGTGTGGGAGCTGCTTGAGCTAGGACCAGGGGCTATGAGGGTTTTTTGGATTTGGAGAATGGAATGGAGGAAGAGGATGAGGAAAAATGCAGGTATAATGGAGCTATGGGGAATGCAGTGGAAATGTGGGAAGATCCACAATCGGGATATGACAGTAAATAGGAAACAAGCTTTCCCAAAAAAAATCAAAATTTCCTGCAGCTCAAAAGCATGTAAACAACACCAGGCAGCAGACAGGAGAAATTGGTAGCCCAATAACCCAAAAAAAATTCTAGAAATATCCTATTAAAACGTTGTACTTCTTCTTAAGATTCACCATCCAAAGCCCTTCAAAAAGTTTAAAAATTTTCCATGTTTAATAAAAAAAAAATTAAGAAACCCTAAGTCAAAAAAATTAAAAACAATTGTAGACCTATGCATAGGAGTAGCAGATATACCAGATCTGGTGAGTGTGAGTCCACCTCCTCCCCTAGATTTGACAATCTGAAGCTCTTAAAAGCCAGATTTATCAATTTAGCACAAAAAAAAATTAAATTTTAAATTTAAACGAATATGCTTCAGCCAAAACCCTTCATGCATCAACAATGAAACTTCTTATGATAAGCCTAGGATTCAATCAAGATGGGCTCTTCAGAAGATACTAGTCGGGAGTTGGCTGGTCCAACTAAAAACTTCCTTGAATGCCCGATGATCTAAAAATCAAGAATTCCCTGCACAACGGAATTCAACCATTAACATAGAGTGAGAAAACGATAATAAAATTCAGATTTAATAGGGATACCTACCATTATATTCAGAAATTAAATTACCATTCAAACCCTAGTGATCAAGCAAGATGCATGTGCTTAAATCACTCTTCTTAAAGCTATCATAAATGCTTAAAAGGAAATTTATGCATGAAAATAACACATCTTATAGCATTTCCATGAAGAGTAACACTAGTAGAAATTAACCCCAAAGTCTTTCTTTATTGGTCATGAAAAAAGATTACAAGAGAGCTTTCACTTAGCACACGACTCAAAGATCGAATGATCTCAACTGACAACTGACCTCCTATTTAAATATAAATCTCCCAACTACTAGTTCGAGTGATCTTTGTCAAAGTGATGTCAACCATTGATGAGGATCAAAATTTCTTTTAATCTCATCCGTCGAAATTTTAAATATTGAGGAAATTTTGAGTTTTTCAATTAAATGTATTTTAATAAATTCAAAAATTAAAATTTTGCATTTGTTTCCTCAAAATTTTCACTTTGACTTAACCCCAGGGACCCAAGGCATAAAATTTAGCAGAATAATCAATTAACCTTAGTCCTTGGACCTATTAAGATTTAATTTTTTTAAAGGATCCACAAATTTTGCCTCTAGAAAATTTAAATTTACCTAGGACCTAGGACCTATGAGGGGATAAATTATATTTCTAACCATCGAGACACTTTACATCATGATTTTTTACATCTTTTACATATCAAGGGGGAAAACCCATTTGAAGAAGACCCTCACAGACTACCCATTTCTACGACACAAATATAATTCAGTAGACTAAGCAACTTTTGATAAAATAACCTAATGGAATAGTTAGGATTATTCCCAAATCACTTTTACACAAACTCGATCTATAACATTAGGTCTCGCCTAATATTCTAGTGACAAAATTCATTCTAGCTTTGGGGTAAGACTGAAGGAAAACTCTGTCGACCATTCGAGAATGGATCGGTAAGACAAAAAACCTCCCAGAATGTAGATCGTTACTAGAAAAACAAGTTTACCTACGCAATTACATACATGACACGGATCTACTGAGATTATTTACATCATATATATGCAGAATGGGTTTACATTATAACATGATAATAAGGTTGATGATGATAGCTGGACAACACAGACACATCGATCAGGTGCTATCCTTTTTTCAAAAAAGGGGTTGTACTGCTATGGGTCGTTGACACATAGTGGTCAACATCTAGCTCTACCTGGGGACACGTTGTTGCACTGTAGGAATGTGAGAATCTAGAATATGCATCCATGCAACGCACAACAAAACATAAGTAGCATCCATCCAAAAATCATCATATAACATTAAGCATAGGAAAGATATAAGCTCTTCATTTGTTAACTATATAGTAACATGAAAAGTAAATCTAATCCTAAAACAGAAATGAAATGATGAGATGACAAGGTGTAGGGTTAGAAATATAATATAGAGGATGCCCCATGGCATCATATGTTATCTTTGAAGAATATCTTGAGCATTTGGCCATTCGTAGGTAAGTCAAGTGGTTCGCCATCCAATCTGTTCAAGTGTAATGAATTTCACTCAGAAATGTCTCGGATAATGTATGTGCCAGCCACAAACTGTCAAATTTCTTATGTTTTCCCAGTTTTTCATTTTTGCGATCCCAAAGGAGAACCATATATCCAACCTGCAAAGATCTAGATCGAGATGATTTATCAAAGCTTTTCTTAATTTTAGATTGACTTTTACATATATTATCAAAAGTTGTCCTACGAGTTTCATCCAACTCCACAATCTAATCAATTCTATGTTGAACAACGTCTTTATTAGTGAAAAAATGCTGAAGGATTTGATAGGTTGGCAATTTCATGTGCACAGGTAAGGTTACATCCAAGCCATAAAATATTTCACAGGGATGCTTACAACGGTAGCTTATCTCTAAGAAGATATGTGGTGGCTACATGCCTATGAACTCTGTTACAATGAGGCTCGAAGGCCTATTTATTGTTGAGAAACAATAAAAATCCCTTAGCATGCCAAAACCTAACCCTAGAAGATGAAATGCCAAACTATGGGCCCCATTTGGGTAGATTGGTACATCAACTTCCTGGGCTTATAACTTTGGCATATGATCTTCGTTTGACTCGCATAGTATCTCACTAGAAAGAACTATTCGAGAACTACAACTTTAGGAAGAGGAACATCAGTCCATGGGCCCATGTTGCTCCTAATTTTCCCAAAAAAAAAGTTGTTTAGGGCCTCAAAATGGCTTCGGAAGTTCAGGACTCGAAAAACTGCTAAAAATAGTAAACTGAGCTACAATTAAGGAAACTGAAAAGCTGAAAGAAACAATGGTGGGGGTCCAAGTGGACTTGGCCGCTGGCTACCAATATCCACCTGGATCATTAGTATGATACTTGGTCACAAACATTACAGGGTATATTAAGTATTACACTGATAACTCGTTGGAATAATTAGAAAATGCTCAAACCACTTTGAACAAACAATTCAGTAAGCCTAAGTCTGAATCGCAATTAGTAATTGGATTCAAGGAAATCATGATGAGGCCTAGCGAAATTCCTTGGGAATTAGATCAAATATTGAAGTGCCAGATCTGCGAAGCTAATATGAATCTCACAGATAGTGAACACCGCGAATAGTTTGTATCCTCGCTCCTACCCTAAATTAGGGTTGCTTTATCATACCAAAAGATAGGAACTTAGATGGAAGCCCTGGAAATTGCGATGAGATTGCATGAAAAGCCTATTCATGATGCTTGCTTGGGGGTTTCAACAGATCCATGTGGAGTTGCAAAAGCTTTGGTTGTAGTTGCAAAGCTTGAAAAAGGAACAAGCGGCTTGGCTGGAGGTACACAAAGAAGTTTGGTGTCTCAAGTGTAAAGATTAGGGGCATGATAAAGATCTCTTCCCTGGCTTCATGAATTACATCACTGGGGGAGGCCTGTGCCCCTAAGGTAGGAAGTTCTAGTAGGACCAGGCATGGGGCTTGTGCTATGGTGTGCTACTTGTCAGGTAGCCAGAAAACATGTAACAAACAATTTTCATTTGCTGCAAAAGTTTGTACAGACACCACAACAACTGTTCTGTGATTTCTGCAAATCGGTAGGCCATTATGAGTGCCACTATTGTAGTTATGAATTAATGATGAAGAGGATGCCTATGTAACGAATGCAAGTAGAAACTTGGCCTCTGGATCAAGGAGCTGGGAGAACGCATGGAGGATATCAGGGGTGTGGACAAGGCCGGGGAGGAGGAGGACCTGGTAGGGGTCGAGAGCAGGTCATTTGTTACAATTATAGAATGCCAGGACACTATGTGCAAGAGTGTACAAATCAGACACACTCATCATGTCAGTACTGCACTCATTTTGACCACACAACCTAAGAATGTCTTGTGTTGGTGGCTAAGATGCAGGAGAAGATGGCAAAGCCTTAGCATCCTACCCAGAAATTATAGATGATGAGGGTCAAGACCTGCGAAGAGGACCCAAATGTGAATATTGTACTGTGAAGTGGGATCGGGACTAGTGATGATAAGGGAAAGCAACTTGTAGAAGGTGGATGGGTCCACAAGGCTCTAGAAAAGGACGTTGGGTTTGATCTGGAGCATGCAAAGGAAACGTTCATGGAAGTGAAGAAAACCTTTGTTGAGGCCTCTACCTCAGGAAGTTAGAAACAACTGTCAGATACCAATGTGCATATAGAGGTTGACCCCTTTGTGCTTACCACATTCTTGGAAACTTGTATGAAATTAATTCATGACAGCAAAGTTGTGAAAGGGCTACAAGAATTGATGAAAAAATTTCTTGTAAGGATAATACTTCTGATGGACCCCTCTCTATTAGAAAGATCGGTAAGAATAAGGAGAGAAGAGGGTGCGAGATGAGGCTTAATTCACAAATAGGGGACAATGAGATGGACCAAGTTATTTTTGATTTGGGATCTGAAACAAACGTATTGCTTAAACAAAACTAGGATAGAATTGGGAGACCTGCACTGCAGTGCTCTCTGATTCAACTGAGGATGGCAAACCAGCAGAAGATTATCCCTATGGAACGATTGCAAGGAGTTACCATAGATATAGAAGGTGCGAGCACGCTAGTTGATTTTGAAGTAATAGAGATTGTTGATGATAGCAATCCATACCCCATGATTCTAGGAAATGATTGGGCTATCAATATGAATGGTGTCATCAATTTTAAGAAGCGAACAATGTTGTTTGAAAGCAAATTGCTCTGCATTGTAGTACCCTTGGACCATGCAGAAGGACTGTGCTATACCGAACCAGTCTGTGACTATGAGGAGAGTGATGGTGATTTAGATCAAATCTATAAAATCAAAGTGCAAGGCTAAGACTGGGTTAATCCAACTGCTGATGGACGAATTTCCAATACCTTGGATTCAAACAAAGAGTTAGAACATTAGAAAAATAGGCTGCATGAAGTATCCGCACTGTGCTACAACACGCTGACCAAATCACTGTGCTGTGTGTCGTTGGAGGTAAGAAATTTTCCCTATTATGATGGTTTCATTGACGTGGATAAATTTTTGGATTCTTTTGAAAGAGAAGTTCCATAGGATTACCACTTTTAGGCGTTATCTGCTACACCCACTTGGTGGTCGGGTATGCACAAAGTCAACTTTGATGAGTGGCATGATTACAGAAGGATGATGAGAACATGGTTTGATCAGCCTAAAGTACGGGTAATAGAGAAGTATGATGGGACGAATGATCCATGCGATCACTTTCCCAAATGGAATAAGGTTTATGGAATGGAGCCACAACCAAAATGGGTGCATTTATTCTATCACACTCTAGACATAATCCCTATGAATTTGTATTTGGAGATAGAGCTCCACCATGACATCGTTGAGTGGGATGTCTTAGGAGAAGGCTTCATGAGAACATTCACCTTTGAATATGGGTTCGAAAGCATTGATGAGGCACTACAGGAGGTTAAGGCAATGATCTTCTGAATCCCACATAATCCTTTGGAATTGATTCAACCGTATTGGAGCACTCAGTTGCACCATCCATTGGAATGCTATAACATGATAGTTGAAGCTGAGGATGAGTATCCAAGGAATATTAACATCCCAAAAACAGAAGGCCACCACGAAGTTGAGAGACTATAGATAGAGAATCCAGAAATCATCACGTTATTGAAAACTAGGGAAGTAAACATTAGCACAGAGGCGGAGCCGAAGTTTGCAAAGATTGGGGATTAATGGGATGATGCTAGAGTAGATAAAGTCATTGCATTTCTCTACGAATATCAGGATTTGTTTGCTACAAAATTTTTGGACTTGAAAGGCATCATAACCAATTTGGGAGCTATGAAAATAACTTTGAAACTAGATGCAAATCCTGTTAAGCAGAGACCATATCACCTTAATCCCAAATAAGAAGGATGAAATAAGGATTTGCGTAGATCTCAGAAAGCTTAACGATGCTTGTGTCCATGATCCCTTTCTGACACCATTTATGGATGAATAACTAGACAATGTGGGAGGATACGAATCGTATTTCTTCACTAATGGGTTCTTTGGGTGCCATTAGATTAAAAGTGTGCCAAAGGATAGGAGTAAGACAACCTTCATGATAGAATGGGGTTGTTTTGAGTACACAGTAATGTCATTTGGACTCAAGAATTGCTGGCAATATTCTCTCGTGTAGTCATCATGACATTCAAAGAGTTCTTTCACAAATTCTTGTAGGTCTATTTCAATGATTTGATAGTGTTTGGGCTAGTCAAGCACCATGTAGATAGCTTTTGCTTAATGTTGGATACATGCCGAAGGTATTAGATTGCACTAAACCTGAAGAAGTTCTTGTTTTGTGTCCACTTTGGGATTTTGCTGGGTCATGTGGTATGCAGGCAAGGACTCATGTTGGACCCTACCATGATTGTGGTAATAATCAATGTGGAAGCCCCAAGAAGTGTTAAACAGTTGTGGCCAATGTTGGGCCATACCAGGTATTATCAAAAGTTCATCAAGGCTTATGCTCAAATTACCGCACCCATGGAAAAGTTGCTAAAAAGGATGCTACATTCTATTGGAATGAAGAATGTTAGCACAGTGTGGATGCCTTGATGGAGAAAATGGTTACCGCACCGATCTTGGTCTTATTGGAGTGGAAGAACAGTACTGACGTAGGTTGGCAAAGGAGAATTGGATCACCCTATAGCATTTGCAAGCAGAAAATTATCAAAAGTTGAGAAAAATTACTCCACAATAGAGAATGAGGGATAGGCTATGGTGCACAGGCTCCAAAAGTTTAGACACTATTGTTGGGTGGACATTTTAAAATGTACACAGGCCACTCTGCCTTGAAGTACCTAGTCAATAAACATGTGTTGTGTGGGCGAATATGCTGGTGGTTTTTGTTATTCCAAGAATATGATTTTGAGGTGATTGTGAAGCTAGGAAGGTTGAATGTAGGACCTGATCATCTGTTGCGCATTAAGATAGTAGAGGAGCCTACTAATTTGGAGGAAGGACTACCTAACACATAGCTCCTTGCGGTGTGTGTACTGGATAACGTCTTAGCGTATATTATCCATTTTTTGACCACAGGAATGGCTGCAGAGGAATACACCAGTCAACAGAAGAAAGAATTGGTGGTGCGAGTAGCAGATTTCTCAGTGATTTCTGTCCAATTTTATAATATGGGGTCGGACCAGATACCTCGATGTTATGTGCCCGATTTTGAATGAAATAGTATCCTCACTAAAGCTCATGGAAAAGCTATGGTGGGACATTATGAAGGGAAAGCAATAACGCAAAAGGTTTTGCACACTGGGTTGTGGTGGCTGATGCTCCATAAAGACTCAAAAGAATATTGTAAGGCATGTGATGCATATCAGAGGACAAGCAGGCCATTGTGGAGGGATGAGCTATTTCTGAATCCGCAGGTGTCATTGAAACTATTTGAGAAATGGGCAATTGATTTTGTAAGACTAATTCAGCCCCCAAGTAAGAAAACTGGTGGACACTACATCATCATTGCGACAAAGTATTTGACTAGATGGGCAAAGGCATAACCTAAGAAGGACTGTACAAGGGAAAAAGCAGCAAAATTTTTGTTTGAATATGTGTTGACCAGGTTTGGTTGCCCAAAGGTATTGATAACTAATCGTAGTACACATTTTCTCAATGAAATTATCAGTGCACTGACAGAAGAGTTCCAGGTTTACCAACAAAATAGTATGCCATATCATCCTCAGGCCAATGGAATGGTTGATGCTTTTTAATAAGATATTGGATAATCCATTGATGAAGGTTTTCAATGCACAATGGAATGATTGGTACGTGCATGTACCAAAAATATTGTGGTCATACAAGACTACTTGCAAAACGCTCACAGGTTAAACACCTTTTAGGTTGGTCTATGGCATAGAAGCTATGATGCCCTTGGAGTATATTGTGCCTAGTATACGCATAACAGCTTTCACAGGAATGGTGGACCATGGAGCCTTAGAAGAATAGATTGCACAGCTAATGGAGCTTGAAGAAGATAGTTTTTTGGCTGGATTCCATCAGCAGGTTCAGAAGGAACGTGAAAAATATTGGCATGATCGGCACATCAAACTGTGCACCTTCAAGGTAAATGACTTGGTTTTATTATATGATAGCAAGTACGATAAGTTTCTAGGAATGTTTCGGATGCACTGCCTGGGGCCATATGTCAGCGACGAAATTACAGATGGTGACGTAGATTAGCTTGCAAAGTTGAATGGAGAACCTTTCCCGAGAAAAGTAAGTGGAAGTCGGTTGAAGCCATACACCACGGATCCAACCCAATGAATACATGATGGTAGGATAGTCTTAGTGTTCTAGGTAGCTGTAAGGGAGCGTGGAACTATAAACTACACTGCCCAGTTTGTAGAGCTATGTGACAGAGGGGCTATGTGAAAAAGGGAGATGTCACAATACCAGAAGAGGTGCGAATGGAGCTATACTACAGAGGGAGCTACCGTGCATCACATCGCGAAAATGACTGTTATAGTCATTGTTCACGGTTTGACAGCAAGGAGACGGTTAAGAGGAGAGGGGGGATGGCATTTAAGGCTGAATTTAAGAATCAAATCTTTGAATATATGCCGCCAAATTAGCATTTATGGACGGATTTAGGGGGGAACGATCGAATTTGAATTCAAATTCACCTATAAATTACATGTGACCATCCAGCAAAGAACACTTTGCATCCTTGGAATTTTTGCGCTGTGTTGTCCATCGTTTATGAATCCTCAGGTTTTCACAGATTTGGTCGCTAGCTCTATTTATGATAAATTACACAAGGATACCTAGCGGTTTATTCTCATCATGATGTCTAGACCAGGCAAAACTGCAAGCACTGGAGGAACTGTAGCCTCTAAGGGAGATTCTCTAAAGGTTGTGAGCATGGAAGCTCTGGTTGTTGTGCCTATGGCACCGAGGTCACCTAGGTCGAAGCCTACAGTAGTGATAGAAGCCCCCGAGCCCAGGAAAGCCAAGCAAAAGAGGCCAATGTTGATGCATGATCCACCAAGGAAGCACTCTGCTCCCAAGCCCAGAAGAAAGATAAACAATCAGCGAAGGATAAGGGGAAAGCGGTAGATTTGGAGGCTGAAGATGGTGTGGAAGATATAGATGCCGAGGGCATGGAGCTTATCTCCAAGCTGTGGGATTATATCCCTCCATGTAAGAAAAAATTGAAGATAACCAAAGATCCATATGCAAATAAATTCATGATTCACAGGCCCCTGCTACCCAATAGCATCACAATTGAAGGACCACACCTAGCATGGGCATTATTAGAGCCTAGATTGGCCTTAGGCTGAAGGGAGGCAATATTATGATAACCACAAACCAAGCTTAACCTGGTAGCTAGCCCTACCAAGTCAGGAGAGGGCTCTCTCCTTGCAAATCTCAGTGAAGATGACTGAATTAGATATGGATTTTAGGCTAGGTATATTATCTCTAGGGTTTTTGATTGATTTTGTTGGTTTTGTTGCTGGATCAAATGGAGCAGGTAGCTTTGGGTCCAGGAAATCAAGTTAGGATGCAAGGTGTTCTATGGGACGAGGAAGGTAGGTGTTTTGGCACTTGGAAATTGAGTGATATGAGAGTTCTAAGACTAGTGAGGAGTTGAGGAGGGCATGCCAATATCATGTATCCTTCTCAAACAGTAGAAAACATCAGAAACTAAAATTATTCCCAAAGGAAGAGCACTGTAAACAATGTATTCTAACTATCTATCTTGATATCATTCAGCTAGAAGAAATGAATTATATTATGGCACACATAACACATGAGAAAAACTAATAATAGAAGAAGAAACTATGCAAAAACACTTTACCACAAGTATCCCATAAAAATAGGTAGAAATCCTCATTTATTTCCTTGCCAAACTGTTGATAAGAATGTACAATGTAGCCCAGAGCATCCAAGAGAGTCCAACCTTTTCTAATGACAGAAAAAATACATAATATAGACATCAAACCACCTATGCTAGCCATCAGGGGTTGAAACCAAGAGAAAATGAGTTTTTACGACCATTTCCAAATAGGGAACAGGAATATAGGCAATGGAACAACTTGCCTCTATAAGCATAGAAATTGATTCATTGATCCCCAAACCACCTCAAACTAATGAATCTACCCTCTAAGATCATTTCACTATTACATTTACATACCAAGGCATTAATTACAATCATAAATTCAGCCATGAAGAGAGAAAAAGTCAACTTGCAGTGAAAATAGGCGAAAACTGGATTTTCTGGCAAATTGGCTCAATGTGCAGTGCCATTGGCTAGATGCACAGCGCCGCTTCACACCCACTTCTGGAGGGATTCCACTGAGCCAAATTGAGCCCAAGATAGCTCATAAGAAAGTATTACTATATTGTTTTTTGAACATCTTTAATTGTTGCATTTGGAGGTCATTTTCCCCCTCAAAAATGAAATCTCCCAAGGCTACTTCTGTGTGGCCAAAAAGAGGCAGAGAGATCATTTTTTGGTAGTTTTTTGACCTTGTGTTGACCTAGTTTTTCTCCAAAATTGCTGAAATTTTTTGGGTTTGATGCTCTCATCATTTGTAATCTAAATATGTAAGCCTTTCCTCTAAAAAGTGTTCCAGGGAAAAGCGCAGTGCCACTAGACAATTTTCTATTTTCAAAATTTGAAAATTTGAAAAAGACAAAAATTCATCAAAACTTGCCCAAATTTGGCATAGGACACCACCATTAGCTTCTTTTATGGGCTAGTGAGGCTTCAACCAAGATTTTCACCTTATCTTTCTCATTTTCTCTCTTTAATACCTTCCTCAACCTAGCCTTAAGCTTCCTCAATCTTATTTTGCAGATTTTGTTGCGAGTCATGCAATGGTAGGCCATGTGGAGAATCATATTCTTGTCTTTGTTGGCCTTCTCAATCAGCACCTCAAGCTGTACATTAACTCTCTCAAGGCAAGTTTCCCTATCATTCTCAATCTCTTGTTCAACCAAAGTCAACTTGACATTTGCCTCTTTGGTCTTTTGTCTGTTTTCCTTGATCATTTGCAACTCCATGAGGACTTGCTTGTCGCTCAATTGTTTGTTTTCTTGATCTAAATATTTGATGATCCACTTAGCTCTCTCTAAGTTATCTGACAAGGATTGTATCTTAGCCTCTTGTTCCTTTATGATCATGTCTTTGGCAGTCTTTGGATCCTAAGTTTCCATGTCAATGACATCAACTCCTTGATGAGTGAAGTGTTGTTGTGTTTCCTCATGATCAACAAGGTTAAAATATGTTTCTTGCTCATCACTAAGATCGTTCTTTTGCATATTTTTCTTGCCCTTACCTCTGCCCTTGCTTTTCTTCTCAACATGTACCTGTTTTGTTGAAGAAGAAGGCAAAGCCCCTTCCACACCTTGTCGAGATAGCATTTGCCTGTGTCCTGGTGACGAACGTGAGACCCCTTCCACACCTCGTGGAGATAATACTCGCCTAACAGCTGCAAAAAGTTTCTTAGTACCCCTCTTGTATGTCACAAACACTGGCACTCCAACAGTTTCAGTCTCTTTGACTTTTTCCTGTCCTGAAGGTCCACTTTCCTCATGATGTATTGATGAAAATATTTGTGGGCCTTTGAACATCTCATGAGAAATGAAAGTCTCCCATGGCATGTTAAGAAGGTCTAGCTGATGTAGAACAATGATCTTAATCAAAGAGTAATGGAAAATGCTATTCAATTGTTGGGGTCATGGGCTCGTCTTTACAATATGTGCCATTTTCCCAATGTTTCTGAAAATGGAGTAAGGGATATTCATCATTCTTACTCTAGTGAAATTCATTAGCAGTCTAATGTCGTAGGCATACAACTGGGAGAACCTACCTTCACAAGTGAAGTACTTGACAATGATTTTCATCAATGAAGCAAACTTGTCTTCTAAAAACTTGAAGGGCAATACTCTCTTCATTTTGTCTTTGTACCTAGCCTTAATGTAAGGCTCATAATACTCCCTATCAATATCTTGGCCTTTGCTCCATTTTTCACCCACATCTAGAATACCTGTAGCCTCTATGATGACAGCTGGTGATATGGTGAATGTTATTCCGACAAGGGTTACTTCATTACTGTGCAAATGAGTCACAAATAGCCTAGCCAACTCATGATGAAATTTGAATCTTTCTATCATCTCACAAAAATAAAAACATGCCTGGTTTTTAAAGCAAGAAATGGAAAGTGGACAAGCTTGCAACTCCCTCAAACTAGTGGGCTCCTCTCTGATAATCCTTCCTCCTTTATGAGGCTTCCTTTGTTGTATGTTTCTCTCCCTAGAACTATCACTAAGGGTGTCTTCTTCAAACTCATACTCTCTATCTCTTTCCATTGCTTTTGTAGTTATGAACACTTGTGGTCAATGATGGGAAGGGTGAATGAAATAAAGATGAGTATGAAGAGATTTTTAAGGATGAGTAGGTGAGAGTATGATGTGTAAACAGGGTTTAGGAAATGTGAATGGGAATTTAGGAGTGGGTAGGGTTTACTGATGTGAATAGTTGTAGGGTTTGGGAAGAGTGTAAGTGGGAATGGGGAGAATGTATGAGGGGAATAGGATTTAGGGAATATGTAAATGGGAATGGGGTTTAGGGAGTAATGGAGAGGATAGGGTAAGTAAAACAATGGAGAGATGATGAAAACTAGGGTTTCACCCTAGAATCTAGGGTTGAAATTTGAAAAATGATAAATACCAAGCTTAGCAATCAAAACCCTAGATCATAAGATAGGAGTAATGTACTTACTTGTTTAGAGGGAGAAACCAGAAATTTGAAGTGAATTGGCAACTTGGTGAAGTTTTGGGCTTGGCTGGGCAGATGCGCAATGCCTCACACAAGTGTGCAATGCCTCCCAGATGTGCAAGGCCCGTGTAAATTTACACTAGAAAACATTGCCAGGTGCACAGTCCCTCCCAGATGCGCAACACCGGTCTCAGATGACAGCGCCGACCTGAATTTCTCCAAAAATGCAGCGATTTCACTCTTTTGCTCAGTGAAACTTAAAAATAACTCCTTATCTCTCCTTTGGCACTTTGACTTCAACATTAGCATAATGAAATGATCAATAGAGGGATGGGCTTTATATGGCTTTCACTTTTTGATATTTGATGGTGAAAACCCACTTTCATAATGTCTATTTGTTTTTTCAAATAATTTGTTTTTGGATGCTTGATCTTTTTGCTTTGATAGGTGGACTGATGCTCAAATTCTTTAACTTTTGTAGTGGCAAGTACTTGGCAATGTCACCAGGTGACCAAGAGCACCATGGAACCATTTATTACATATGAGAACAATTAAATTACATCAAATTTAGACATGAAATACAAATCCTCTGTTGAGAACTTTATTAAGCTTAGAAATTAAGAAATTATAGCTTTTTGATCATTATTTTCATCCTCATGTGTCTGCTGACCATTATTAGCAATAATTGCTGAATTTTGACCATGGTGAAAACCCTAAAACCTAATGAGACTAAAACCTTATTTCATTGATGAAATGAACTGAAAATAAGCATGAATCATTAACTAAAAGGTATGAAAGGAGGTCAGCAGATATATATCATGAGGGAAAAACTGAAATGAACCCTACCATGAGTAGATCCATGACCTAATGGAATGCAAATCATCAGAATGTGACTCCTAGTATGAAAGAGTAAATTTTGATCACTGATGGAAGTGTGAAGATATTGGCACTAACATTGGCTCCAATGGGGATGGTAGCTCCTTGGAGGTGCCAAGAACCATAGATCTCTGGGAACATGTAGACTAGTGCCTCATCCATTGGGAAATGCAGTCAAGACTCTTCAAAAATTGAAACTGACACTATAAAAATTGACTCAAGACTCGAAGATTGTATTAGACAGACTGACTGATACAAATCACTCAACTTTATAGCCTTCACCTCGGGACCCGAGCTGAAATGATTGTGTACCTTTGAAGACTTGCAATGAAAAGGAAAATGGTATATACAATGATCACTTCATGATTTCAGAAATCACCTTAGAAGAAGTGGCCCTTTAGGAGCCTAACATTAACTGGTCCTCCTAAACAATCTTGTCCATCCATCCTTTGAGTAGAAATGCATTTTTCCCTTTGTATGCAGCAATCTTATAGGTTCCCTTCCATAATTTTTCGAGCTTACCATGCTTGCCCTTATATTTATTCCTAGCATCCCACCACAACACTACATCCTCAAGCTGAAATTTATATACTTTTTTTTATGGTCATAGATCTTTTTGATCTTCTCCTGCAATCTGAAAGTGTTTTGAAAAACTTCCTCCCTTGTCTACTGTAAATGGATCCTCTGATTTATTCTTCGCTGAAAATAAATTTCCTCACTACCAACCTCCTATAAAAGTTTTACAACCGGAACTACAAGAGATGTTGGAAAAACTGTGCCAATGCCATAAACTAGTTAAAATGGAGACATACCTATGGACTTCTTTGGGCTCACTCTGTCAGCCCACAAAGAATTAACTAACTTTTTATGCCAACCTTTCTTATTTGTCTCTAGTAGCTTCTTGATGATGTTCACTAATGACTTATTCGATGATTCAGCCAGACCATTTCCCTATGGGTAATATGCTGTAGAATTCCCCAAAGTAATCTTATACTTGCAGAAAAAAATCGATCATCTTCTTTGATTTGAATGCAGCTGCATTATCTATGATGATTTTACTAGGAAAACCAAAACGAGATA
Organism: Pinus taeda; assembly: GCA_000404065.3. NCBI lineage: Eukaryota > Viridiplantae > Streptophyta > Pinopsida > Pinales > Pinaceae > Pinus > Pinus taeda. The sequence continues at coordinate 41,839 of APFE031113683.1, forward strand.
AAATATCTGATTCCAAAAATTGAATGATTACCATATTTGTGGCTTGTCTGGTTGGAATTGCTTCAATCCACTTGGTAAAATAGTCGGTTGTTGTTAGGATCCATTCGTGTTATGTCGACGATGTTGGATGGATTTCCCTAATAAAATCGAGTCTGCACTACTGAAATGGTGCATTGACTTCAACCCGTTTTAGAGGAAGAGGCAACAATTTTCTTTTACCTTGAAACACCTGACATTCATGACAACTCATGATTGTTTTATACATATCTAAAAATAAGATTCGCCAGTAATAGCCTACTCTCAATATTTTATTTGCTGTTGTCTTCTAGAAAAAGGGACCACCACAATCACCCTTGTGAAAGTCACTCATCACATGCTAGGATTTCAGCAATTAAACAGTTCAGCAAAACTCCTCCTAGATCTTTCCAATAGAGGGCATTATTCAAAATGCAGAATTTTGTAGCTTTAAGTTTGAGAGATCTACCTTTGTTAGTTGTCATCCCTAGAGGTGGCAAGAGGTGTTGAAGTACATACACAATATCTGAATACCATGGTGACTGAAGGAACATTTCGAACACTTGAATGAGAGAGATTTCTTCTTCATCTTTGTACATGGTTGCAATAAGATTTATATCTAAATCATGCATATTTGATTCCGCCATTAGCCTCGCCAAGCCTTGTCCTTTGATCAGCTTTGTAGGCTTGATCTCCAAATTGTATTCTAACATTGCTGCAATCCATTTTCCCTACCTTTCTTCTGGATCGGTTTGTATCAGCACATCCTTAACCATTGCATTAGGAATGTATGCTATGATGTGTGAGTGTAGAATATACACTCGGAAATCCTTCAAAGCTTTGACAAGTGCAAGAGCCTATTTTTAAATTATGTTGTACTGCAAAGCAACATCTCTAATGGTCCTACTGAAAAATGCAATGGTATTTTCTAGATGATCTCTTTTTTGCATTAAAACTGCTGCCATGGTGTGCTCAGATGCAAATGAGAACAAAATGAAATCTTGTGTATAATTGGGACTAATTAAAATTGGGGCTGTAGATAAAGCATACTTTACTAGATTAAAAGACTTCATAGCTTCCTCCATCCATTTTACCACGCTATCCTTCTTTAACATATTAGTAATTTCTCTCAAATGCTTAGCTAGATTGGGTACAAATCTACGTAAGAAATTCATCTTACCATTAAAAGCTTGTATCTCTTTCTTGTTCCTAGAAAAATCTATCTGTTGAATTGCTTCTACCCTTGAAGGATCAATGCGAATTCCTTCCTTTGAGATAATATGACCAAGTAGCTTTCCTTCATCCATAGCAAATAGACTTTTCTTTGGATTGAGTAATATCCCAAATTTCCTACATCGCTGAAACACAATCCTCAAATGGTGAAGATGCTCATTATCTGAACCTGAAAAAACTGTCAAATCATCTAAATATACAACCAAAAATACATCCTTTTCATTGGCAAAAGCGATGTCCATTGCACGCTGAAATGTGGCTCCAACATTTTTCAAACCGAATGCCATTTTAGCATAATGCAAAGTTCCCCAAGGGGTGGTAAATGCAGTCTTATTTCGGTCATCTTCATGCACTAGAATTTGATTATACCCTAAATATCCATCAAGAATTGACATATGCAATGCTCCAACCACTCTCTGGATGATATGATCCATCTTTGGCAGCAGGTAGTTTTCCTTCAATGACACTTTATTTAGATTCCAGAAATTGATACACAATTTGATTTCTCCATCTTCTTTCTTACAAGAACAAGATTCGAAATCCAATCAGAAAATCTGATTGGGACAATTATACCAGCCTTGTATAATCTGTTTACCTCTTTTTCAATGGAAGGCAACAACTTAGGATTGATTCTTCCCAGCTTCTATCAGAATGGCTTCTGATTTGGTTTGATGGGAATAGTGTGCTGAATTTTGTCTTTGTTATACACCTTTAGATATGAATAATCCCAAGCAAACACATCAGCAAATTCAGATAACAATCTAACATATTTAGACTTTACCTCAGGAGATAATGTCTTCAAAAATTTCACAAACTTGGGCTTCTCTGTTGTTCCAACATTAACATCCTCAACACCTTTGTCTATAGGCACCAATCTTGGCTTTCTAGCCACATCACCCTGATAGAAAAGTTCTTCTAAAGGTATGAGACCTTTAGGAATGATTTTATCTTTCAGCTAAAATATTTCCATTTAATTCACCTCAATTTCTGGTTCTTCGGTATCATAGTCAACATTTATGGAAGCATCCTTGTAGTGTCCCTCATTCTGCAACAAGGTGATGATCTCCTTATCATCCCAAAACACTTGCAAATATCTTAAATTGTTTGGAACAACAGGGTGGTGTTTGACATGGATCTCAAACTTGTTGTTGGAATTCATCTGAATCTTCAAATTACTTGCATCCGTGGCAAGTGAATCTGCAATAACATTTTGAGCATGAGGTAATGATATCAAGGTATAATTTGGAAACATTCTTAAGATATATAAAACTGCATTTTAGTAGGCTCTCATCCATGGGTGTTTAGCTTGATATTCTCCCTTAGCTTGCTTGATTGTCAACTCCGAATCTCCATAGACTGATATCCTTTTTTCATTCAACTTTTTCAGAATTTTCAAACCTACAATCAATGCTTCATACTTGGCTTCATTGTTAGAATAGTCAAAGGCCAATTTATATGAACATATTCTAACATTACCAGGAACTTTGTTTGGCTGAAAAGCAGGGCTGTGAATCCAAATCCCTATGCAAGCGCCATCCTTACCCAGGCCTCCATCAAAATCCATGCTCCATAGGCCTGCTTCCTCTTCTAAATGTTGAAATTATGTTTCATTCTCTTTCTTAATTTGACTGACCTCTTCATTTTGCTATTTTTCACTGTCTTTTTGTTGTTACTAGTATGTAGACTGCTTGGAAGTACTTGCCATTTTATGTCTTTCTTGATCAAGGGCTACTCTGAAATTTTCTGAAATCTCTGGAACATATTCTACTTCAACTAACTGACTATCAACATCATTCAAACCACTATCTGAATATAATACAGATGACTCTAAATCTGTATGTACAACATTAATTGGATGATTAAGCAGTTTCTCCTTACTTGTAATCATGTATTTCATTTTCTTCTCCCTGTATAGTTTTCTCAATTAGCCGAACACGGGAATGGTAGCATAGGAGAAATCTAGTTGTAATGTCACTTTAAGCTTTCCACCGCATGATCTCGACAAAATCATACCAAACCGTGGTGGAATGTCTGCAAAAACCACATCCATTAAAACACTCTTGGCTAGGATTTGGTCTAAAGAGACCACCAAGTCTTTGATAAGACCAACACAACGGACAGTACCAAAATCAAAAGAATACAGGTCATGATATTTTCGAGTAATGTCAAGGCACAATTTCTCCATAATGGCTTTTGGCATCAGATTATGGGAAGCTCCCGAATCAAACATGGCATTGTGGAGGACATACTCATGTAGTCTAAGGCTTATATAGAATGGAGGAACTTCACTATCCTCAGACTGACCTTCTAAGGCAGGACCAAAAATGAGCTCAGGGTGATCATCTTCTACATTAACCTTATCAGATAAAGGATCTATGTGCAAAATTTTGGACACCTGGTGTTTATAGCTACTGTTCTTTACCAATTTAGTCAAAGGAATTGAAACCTTTAATTTAGCAATCTCATTTTCTAAACTAAAAGTTGAAACTTTATCTACCCCTTTGACTGGAGGGTCCTTTTTTTGACTTTTTCTTTTTCTTCACTTTGCTAATTGTTCTTCTCATTTGCAATGCTATTTGCATATGGTCCTTTTTTGGAAGTCAGATCAGTAGGCTCTTTCCCTTTCTTCTGAATGTTTGAAGAGTCATTTTTGGATTGTGCTTCTTTTCTCTTTTGAATTGGACTGACTGGTACATCTTTTCTTCTCAATGAATATTGTTTCTATTGTGCTATCAATGCATTCATATATCCTCATTGATAATCATCTGACTCATCCTCCAGAATTGCCTCATTTGCTAGTATGTATTCTTCATCCATTTGGGCATCTGGGACCTCTGAATATTCTTCATCTTCCATGAGAAAAATGGGCAAACCATCAGCAGCAAAGAAATGATTCGCCTCTACCACCGAATCATCATCATCCTCATCCTTTATTCCATGCACATAGTTTTTCTATAAAGGAGTTCTGACCTGCTGTTGTTGTAATGACTGATCTTGTGCCCTTTGCTCCCTTTATTTGATCCTGAATTGAGGCTACTGCTATCCTCTGACATTGGGATTTATGATTGTTGTTTCAAGCTTATCTACAATTGTCAACCAATCAAACATATTCTCAATTTTCCAAAGTATATTATCTACCTTAACATCTAAGGAAGATGCTTCTTCCTTTATGGTCACCTTCTTTTCAATTTTCATCCTTGCTCTTTTGGCTAGCAGATTTTAATCTACACTCACAGTATTCTTCTGCATATCCTCAAGTGTGGTAGGATCTCTTTCCTACAACTGATATGTCATATCAACATCAAATTTTTCTAGAAAATTGATTAATGCTAACCCCATTGGTGGTTTAATGTCAGCTAGAATAGCATTATAAACTGTATTGAACCTTACACAGTAATCTTGCACACTTTCACCCACATTCCTTTTGATATTTTCATACTCAGATAACATTTGGAGTGGGCTTTTCTTTACCTCCCATCGGTCCAGGAATTGTCTATGGAGAACAGGCAAAGTATTGATAGAGGCCGCTCCTAATGCCCTAAACCACTTTTGAACCTCGCCTTCAAAACTCTGTATAAATAATCTCATGGACACATTTTCTACATCTACCTCATGAAGGTCAAATAAGTCATTCATCCTATCAACATGTTGTTGCACTGTAATACCTTGAGTAGCATCAAAAAGAGGTATCTTACTTTGGTAATCAGTGGGCATATCATCTAGATTCTAAGACAGAATGAGAGGTGCATATCTGGCAGGCATGACTCGGGGCGGATTTGAAACTGGTTTTGGGGAAACAAGAGGATTTATGACAACAAGGGTAGTTGATGTAACAGAAGTGATGGGTGTTTGAGGGGTAATGATAAGCTGATGAGGGAGTGAAGGTATGAATGGATATGAGGGATGATTTTAGAAATATGGGGAAATGATGGTGAGGCAAAAGATGTTGAAGCCAAGTCAGAGAGTTCAAGGATTCTATCAATAGTGAGGGATGACTGAGGGGAATTCCGGAGGTTTCGGTTACTTAACAATCTGGCTCGTTGGATTTCAAGCTCTTGGGTGAATTTTGGGTCTAGGAATATGTCAAGAAATTCACTATCAGATGTGGTTCTAAATAGGGAGAGACCAAAATATTCGTCAAAAGGGAGATTTTCAAGGAACAACCACTCTACCAGGCGTGAATGAGATCTAAAAATTGGTCTTGGGCTTAGTGAAATTTCTTATCTGAGTATCCTCAAAATGAGATTAGGATTTTCAAATATGGGAGGAGGATCGAGATTTGGATTGGACGTGGTGTATCTTCTTGAAGCTAGTGTGTTCAAAGTTCTCAAGATTTTTTTATATTGCTTTACAACTTTCCACTTTTCAGCCTATGAAATCTAAAATTATCATCCAAAAGTTCAGAACTTCTCAATAGTACTGGGGTGATTTGTCTTTCTTCCCCAGTATCGTCGCCACTGTGTTAGAGCCTAGGTTGGCCTCAGGCTGAAGGGAGGCAATCCTAGGATAACCACAAACCAAGCTTATCCTGGTAGCTAGCCCTACCAGGTCGGGAGAGGGCTCTCTCCTTGCGAATATCAGTCAAGATGACTAAATCAGATATGGATTTTAGGCTAGGTATCATAGCTCTATGGTTTTTGATTGATTTTGGTTGTTTTGTTGTTGGATCAAATTAAGTAGACGGCTTTGGGTTTGGGAAATCAAGTCAGGATGTAGGGTGTTCTATGGGGCAAGGTAGGTAGGTGTTTTGTCACTTGGAATTGAGTGAGATGAGAGGTCTAAGACTAGTGAGGAGCTAAGGAGGGCATGCAAATATCATGTATCCTTCTCAAACAATAGAAAACATCAAAAACTGAAACTGTTCCCAAGGCAGAGCACTGTAAGTAATGTATTCTACCTATCTATCTTGATATCATTTAGCTAGAAAAAATGAATTATATTGTGGCACACATAGCACATGAGAAAAACTAACAATGGAAGAAGAAACTATGCAAAAAGACTTTACCACAAGTATCCCATAAAAATAGCTACAAATCCTGGTTTACTACATTGCCAAACTCTTGATTAGAATGTACAATGTAGCTCAGAGGATCTAAGAGAGTCCAACCTTTGGTATTGATAGAAAAAATACATAATCTAGACATCAAACCACCTATGCTAGCCATCAGGGGTCGAAACCGAGAGAAAAGGAGCTATTACAACCATTTCCAAATAGGGAACATGAATATAGGTAGTGGAACAAGCTGCCTCTATAAGAATGGAAACTAATTCATTGACCCCAAACCACCTCAAACTGATGAATATACCCTCTAAGATCATTTCACTACTACATTTACATACCAAGGCATTAATTACAATCATAAATTCATCCATGAAGAGAGAAAAAGTCAACTTGCAGTGAAAATAGGCGAAAAATGGATTTTCTGGCAAATTGGCTCAATGCGTAGCGCCACTGGCTAGATGCACAGTGCCACTCACGCCCACCTCTGGAAGCCTTCCCCTAAGCCAAATTGAGCCCACGATAGCTCAATAGAAAGGTAGTAATGTCTAGTTTCTAGAACATCTTGAATTGTTGCATTTGGAGGTTATTTACCCCCTCAAAAGTGAAATCTCCCAAGGTTGCTTCTATGTGTCCAAAAAGAGGTAGAGAGGTCATTTTTTGGTAGGTTTTTGACTTTTTGGTGACCTCCTTTTGCTCCAAAACTGCTGAAATTTTCTAGGTTTGATGCTCTCATTATGTTGAATCTAAATGTATAAGCCTCTCCTCCAACAACTGCTACACAAAAAAGTGCAACGCCACATCTAGGCCAATTTTCTGTTTTCAAAATTTCAAAATTTGAAAAAGAAACAAATTCATCAAAATTTGCCCAGATTTGGCATAGGAAACCACCATTAGTTGCTTTGATGTGCTAGTGAGACTTCAGCCAAGATTTTCAACTTATATTGCTCCTTTTTTCTCTTTAAGGCCTTCCTCAACCTATCCTTAAGCTTCCTCATCCATATGTTGCAGATTTTGTTGCAAGTAATGTAGTGGTAGGCCATGTGGCGAAGCATATTCTTGTATGTGTTGGCCTTCTCAATCAGCCCCTCAAGGTTTATATTAACTCTCTCAAGCCAGGTTTCCCTATCATTCTCAATCTCTTGTTCAATCGAAGTCAACTTGACATTTGCCTCCTTGGCCTTTTGGCTATTTTCCTTGATCCTTTGTAGCTCCATGAGGACTTGCTTGTCGCTCAATTGTTTGTTTTCTTGCTCTAAATATTTGATGATCCACTTAGCTCTCTCTAGGTTATTTGACAAGGATTGTATCTCAGCCTCTTGTTCCTTTATGATCATTTCTTTGGCAGTCTTTGTATCCCGAGTTTCCAAGTCAATGACATCAACTCCTTGATGAGTGAAGTGTTGTTGTATTTCCTTGTGATCAACAAGGTTAAAATCTATTTATTGCTCATCACTAACATCCTTCTTTGCATCTTTTTCTTCCCCTTACCTTTTCCCTTGCTTTTTTACTCAACCTGTACCTTTTTTGTTGCAGAAGAAGGCAAAGCCCCTTCCACACCTTGGGGAGATAGCATTTTCATGTGGCGTGATGACAAAGGCGAGACCCCTTCCACACCTTGTGAAGATAATAATCGCCTAGTAGCTACAAAAAGTTTCCTGATACCCCTCTTGTATGTAATAAACACTGGCACTCCAACAATTTTAGTCTCTTTGATGTTTTCCTATCCTGAAGGTCCACCTTCCTCAACATGTACTGATGAAAAGATTTGAGGGCCTTTGAACATCTCATGAGAAATGAAAGTCTACCATGGCATGTTAATAAGGTTCAACTAATGTAGAACAATGATTTTAATCAAAGAATAATGGAAAATTCTATTCAACAGTTGTGGGTATGGTTTCCTCTTTGCAATATGTGCCATTTTCTCAATGTTTCTGAACATGAAGTAAGGGATATTCATCATTCTTACTTTAGTGAAATGCATCAATAGTCTAATGTGGTAGGCATCCAACTAGGAGAACCTACCTTCACAAGTGAAGTACTTGATAATGATTTTCATCAATGGAGCAAAATTGTCTTCCAAAAACTTGAAGGGGAATACAATCTTCATTTCTTCTTTGTACCTAGCCTTAATGTAAGGCTCATAGTTTTTTCAAGAAAACTAGTGTCGATTTGATCTACTAGTCCCACTAAGACGAGTAGCTATCTTAGAAACAAACAATTCAAACTAACTTTTTTTTCCCTTTATGGAGGATAAATAAGAGAGAAGTAGAGAGGACCAACCTTAATCTTTCGCTTGGCTCCTTGCTTGTTTCCTCTCTCCTTTGATAGAGCTTGCCACTCCTTTCTCACTTGTCCCACTCCAAAGAACACCTGTAGAGGCAAAGCAACAAGAAACCATCAAAGCATAGATATCTATGATACCATAAGCAATGTAGAATCAAAAGTACATTAACCATACAATTGCATACACAAATACAAGATTCATAAATACACAAGGATATGGAGGAAAACTCAAATAGCTTTATTGATAGTAGAAGTAGAAGAGAGGATTAAAACCTAGTTGTCTAATCCAGCATCATCTTCCCAGCATGAAAGCCCTCTTCACCTCATGAAAAGCAAGATCACCCAGCAATACAATGTATCAAAGAGAAACCAACAACACATCCTTACAGATTACAAAATTCCAGCCTTTTAGATCTCTATGATGAGGGATCCATATATAGATATTTGCAAGGGGTTGAGTCAGCTTCTAGGTTTTTGATTAGTGTCATTTCACTGATCGTTCTTGGTTCCACTTGGAGATTTGATGATCTCCTACTCATCCCTGGGAAAATTCAGAGAGGCAAGTGTCATATGAGAAGTCTCTAGAAGATTCTCTGGGTTTCCACTTAGCAAACTGTCTCTGTCATTTGTCTTCTCTCACCCATCACACCCTATAGAACTCTTTTTCAATATGCATCGCAACCCCCATGTGTAATAGGTGAGATGCATCGCACCTTGACCAAGGAGCAGTTTGTATGGGTCAGTTTTGACCAGTTCTGAGTAATGTTTCAGGTGGAACTTCTGGGAAATGATGTAATCAGTTGACCATGATCCTTTAGGGTATGAAACAACACTTTTAGGGGTTTAAGAGCCCTTGTTTTATCAACATATGTGATTGGGGTTGCAGTGCCCAAATATGTCTCTAACAGTTGCCCCCTAAAGCATGAGGTCGTAAATATTATGATGTCGGGTGAAATCCTTTATCATGAGGATTCGAGGTTTTTCAAACTGGAAGGTGAACTATAATAAGATACAATACAATACATTATCTTCATATTATTTTCATGATCTAGCTGAGGCGAGCATTAATCCCGGTGGATGTTGGTGGCCACCCATTTATCCCATTTGGACCCCCACAACTGTCTCTTCCAATTTTACAGTTTCCTTAATTATAACACAGTTTACTATTTTTAGCAGTTTTTCGTGTCCTAAACTTCTGGAGCCGTTTTGAGGCCCTGTTGACCACTACGTGTCAACTACCCATTAGTAGTACACCCCCTTTTCTTCACAAAAGGGATAGCGCTTCATTGACGTGTCCATGCCATTCGACAGTCATCGTCATCTTGATCATATTATGCTGTAAACCCAGTCTACATGTATAAATTGTAAATAATCTTAGCAGAGCTGAGTCATGTATGTAAATTGCCTAGGTGGACCTAATTTTCTAGTGATAATCTACGTTCCGGAAGGTTTTTTGTCTCACCAATCCATGATCGGCAGAGTTTTCCTTCAGCCTAACCCCAAAGCCGAAATGAATTTTGTCATTAGAATCTTAGGAGAATCCTAGTATGTTGATCTGCTAGATTATAGTTGTGTCGCAAAACTGGTGGTCTATGAGGGTCTATGTCAAATGGGTTTTCCCCCTTGAGATGTAAAATTGTAAAAGTCATGATTGAAAGTGTCTTGAGGGTTAGAAAATGTTTTAATCCTCTCATAAGTCCTAAGTCCTAAGTCCTAGGTCCTAGGTGATTTTTCCAAAGGCTAAGTTCGAGGATCCATTAAAAATA
>APFE031113683.1:52157-73877 GCA_000404065.3 Pinus taeda
CAATAAAATAATAAATCAATTTTTTTGAGTAAATAAATGCAAAATTTCAATTTTAATATATTAAAATGCATTTAAAAATTTGACGGATGAGATTAAAAGATATCTTGATCCTCATCGACATCGAGATCATTTTGACATGGATCACTCGAATTAGTCGTTGGGAATTTTTCCTTTAAATAGGGTGCTAGGGGTCATTTGAGATCAATTTAGATCTGAGAGTCTGGTGCTAAATAAAGCTCTATTGTAGTCAGTTTTTGTGCAATAAAGAAAGACTTTGGGGTTGAAAATCTTGCTGGCGTTACTCTTCTGGAAATGCTGTAAGATTGTTTTATTCTTCTGCATCCTGTTATTTTTAGTCATTGATAATAGCTTGATGAAGATTGATTCAGGCACAGGTATCTTGTCTGATCTCTGGGTTTGAACGATAGTTTAGATTCTGGAATATAATGGCAGGGATCTCCATTTGATTTGGATTTCACTATTCTTTTCTCCTTCTATGTTAAAGGTTGATTGTAATATGTGTAGGAAATCCATTTTTTTAGATTACCCGGCGTTAGGGGAAGTTCTCTGCTGAACTAGCCAACTCCCGGGTTGTGTTTTCTGAAAGAGCCCAGCTAGTTCTTGATCCTAGGCTTATCATTTGAAATTTTTTTTATGAATGCATGAAGGGTTTTTCTGAATCATCTCACATTAAATTAAAATTCTAAAAATATTTATGTGGCATAACGAGAAATCTGGCTATTTTAGAGCATGCAGTTTGTGAATATTGTAATTATTTAGTTAGGGTTTTTAGTTTCGTTTCTTGCACATTATTTTTTGGGTTTTCTTTTCTTTTGCAGGTTGCAGGTACAGGTTTTGAGAAATATTTCAGGGTTTCATTTAGACAGTCTGGAAGCTGATTCAAAATTTTATGAAGATTTCTGGAGAATATTTAGAGGTTCTGGTGGAAGTTCTGCAGATTCACTGCCTGGTTTCCTCTGAGCATGAAGATTTCGATTTTGTTTCGAAATTTTCTTTTGTGATCTGGGTTCGAATTTTAAAATCTGGAAAAATTTTGGGTTACTTCCTGCTGCTCCAAACCCCTTTCGAGCAGTTATCGAATCCCGTAGTCATCTTCACGCCCTCCATTCTGTTGTCTGCAAATCCATATCCCTTACGCAGCCCATCCCACGCTACTGCCACAAATTTTGTCCATCTCATTTCTTCATTGCTCTCAACCTGTACAGAAAGCAAAACAATGAAGACTCTATCATTAACGATTCCTTCACATGCTGCCCTCAATCCGCTGCTATCAAATCTGCAAACAATATACATATCCCTCCGTTTGCCATCCTTCAGTTGTATCAACCTGCAACATATCCGCAACGCAGCCTCCAACTCGCACATTCCACTTGCTATCTACCCTACAGCCATTCCCTTCATCTCCACGCTCACCCAAACCTGGAACTGCAAACAAAATATATATATATATATATATAAATATATATATATATATATATAAACCCCGCAATCAAAACGTGTCCCTCATGCAAAATTCGTTTCACATCTGCACGCAGCATCCCTAAACTCTGTCGCTCTTTCCCTTGTGCCTGCTAAACCATCCGTGGAGCCTTCATCCTCCCATCCGTAGCTTGATCCGTCGTCGTCGCTTTCCTGTACGCAAGCCTGCAAAAGATTTCGATTTTTCCTTTTTTACTACAAGTAAGTGAAGTTTAAATGCTAACATAGTTAGAACGTTCTTTAGATTTGCTTATATTTCCAATGTTAGTTTTTTAGATATAGTTTTGACATTTAAAAAGTTTACCTTTGTTTTAATTTTTTATTATTATATATATATATATATATATATATATTTGTGTTTTTAGTTTTTAATATGCTTAGTTCATTGTCGTTTTAGATTATTAATTTTTTTGTTTTAACTTTAGATTTCTTTAATTTTAACTTTAGATTTAGATTTCTTTAATGTTGTTTAAATTTATATTTTAATAATATAAACAAAAATTAAAATTAAAATATCATTAAAATAAAAATAAAAATCGAAAGAATAAAAAAGGTTTTATGGTTCTGTTTTATTTTTTGAGTTAGGGTTAGTTATTTTAGAGTTAGTATTAATTTAGATTTTATTTTTTTATTTTTATATGTGTATGATCAGGAGAGTGGTTTCCTTTTTTTTTTCACTTTTTTAAATTTAGATTAGTTTTAAGATTTATTTTTAATTTAGACATAGTTCAGCTTGAGGGTTTAGATTTTCTTTGAAGTTTAGTTTTATTTCATAAAAAATAAAAAGTTTAAAAAGAGTCTTTTTTAAATAGATTTCAATTTAGATTATTTTCTAGTTTTAGATTTAATAAATTTTTACTTTAGTTTTATACTATAGATTTATTTGGCTTTTGTTTGAATTTTGACTTTAATAATATTTAAAAAATAAATAAATAAATAAATAACAAATAAAAAATTTCATCTTTAGACTTTTTATTTTGTCTTATAGTTTAGAATTTTCTTTAGATTTAAGTTTCATTTATTTAGATTTAAGTTGGCTTAGTCTTGTTTTATTTAAAAAATACAAAAAAAAAAAGATTTGGAAATATCTTGCCAGATTTAGTCTCGGCTCAAGGATTTGTCATGTTTGCAATATATCTTTTCTGCTGAGGCTAAAATTTTGATGTGGGACTAATATTTATCATTTTCATGTGGTTAAATACGCTTAGAAGATCATTTAAATATTAGCTATATGAATCTGATCTCTGGTTAGCATTTAACATTACGTGGTTATTTAAAGCGTTTAATCTTTCGAAATTTTAATTGCTGGAATATCATTAAGCCATTAAGCATTTTCTCGCATTTGATAAAAGTTAATCTTTGTTTGAGTTGATTGATGGTAAACAATTGTTAATGAGTTCATATTTTTGCAGCATTCAATAAATAATCGTTTAATCATTTATTTTGTAAAGCACTGGTCTATTAACTTAATAAAATAAATTTAGTGCTTGCTTCCTCGTGTCTCCCAACCCAACTAGCCCTTGGTTTGTCATTCATTATCCCATAGGGTCTACCCCCCTTAGCTGCGAGAGCTAGGCTTAAACGGAGAGATCGGGGATCAGGGTGACAGCCCCCGGTCTGAGCGTTGTCGTGACAATCTGTGCAACAACATTTTTTGGCGATGTTGTCGGGGATACTTTATTCTCGGTGTTTCAACGATATTTTATCATTCATCGTTCATCTTTCTATCATTCGTTTGAGCCGGCAACGCCAACATTTTTTGGTGTTGTTGCCGAAGAAAGAGTTGTTCTGTCCCTAGCATTTCAACGACATTCATCTTCTCATTTCTCATCATTCTTTCATCTTTCTCATATCTCGTTTGAGCTAGCAGATTCAACATTTTTTGGCATCATTTGGATCTTTTCATCACCTTATCTTTCGTCGTATCAGTGACTACTCTTCAGTTCGTTTCTTGTTTGGGTGGTGACTGCATTTCTTTTCCTTTATGTTTCCCAGACAAGTGGCCTCTCTCATATCAGCTTGTTGGTTGCTTTTTGGATCCTAGAATTTGACTCATTGTTCAAGTGGCGACTCCATTTATTTCATTTATTAATTTTCTTAAGCAGAGCTCTCTTTCTATCATCCATTTGGTCCCTCGTTATTCATCATGGATTATTCGTTTAAACCATGTCATTTTACTGATGATCTCCATGATATTCCGGAAGTGGCCATTTCTAAATTACCTTTTTTGTCAAGTGGTGATTCAGTCGCTGTTAAAAGACATATGGGTTTCTTTACTCGTATAATGATCATATATTGTAGACCCCCTCAGTATAATCATGAAGATGTCAAAATGCGTCTTTTTGTCTTTTCTTTAGAGGGTGATGCTTTGAATTGGTTTAACAATTGTCCTAAGGATTCTTTCACTTCTTTACAAGACATTTTCAATGCTTTTAAAGATAGATATGGTAATCCAGATAACTCACCTTGTGCCCCTAAAATTGTGCAACACAATGAAAGTAATCTTTTAAAAGGTCCAGCTATCGGTGAAAGATTCCAAGACGATGCTTCGTATCAGAATGTGCCATCCACCTGTACCATTGCAGATCAAATCCATGATAGTGGAAAAGCAGGGACAAATTGTAAAAACAATGTTAACAATGAAAAGGAAGATCAGAAGCAAATTATACAAGAACTAATGCTGCTGGTAAAAAATATGGAGATCAATCAAACTAATTACGTCAATGATGTGAGAACTTTATGCACCCACCTGGAAAAACATAATAGGGAGATGGAGATTATGCAAAATCAACATTCTAAGGAAATTGAGGCCATGAAGACTAATCATGACACATAAATTAGTTTTATGAAAAGCAAGTTATCAGGCTTAGAGGAAAATATGACGACCATGAAAGCTAATAATGTTAGAGAAATTAATTCTATGCAAAACAAGATATTAACTATGGATGAAGAAATGACTATCATGACATTCAATCATTATAATCAATTAGATACCATGCAAGCAAATCATAAGGAAGAGATAAACTCTATGCAGCATTGCTTGATGACCATAAAGGAAAAGGACGATAAAATAATAAAAGATATGGAAGCTAACTAGATATGTCTTCAGAATAAGTCATTGACCATGGAAGAAGACCATGCCAGGGAAATTAGTGCTATGAAGGTTGAACACTCTAGTCAGATAGATGCCATTAAAATACAGGTTCAAAAATTTCAACAATGGTCAGAGGATGAAAGAAACCAGGGAACGTCAATATATCAGGCACCTCCTTATCTGTTACAACAAGCTCCATCATATTATGAGGTCCTTTGTTCCACTTAAAAGTGGATAATTGAAGATGACCTGGAAAAGGGGGAAATTAATAATCAGATTTATGCTCACACGCTTAATCCACCAGTCATTGAAGATCAAGTTATAACTCATGGCACCTGTGAGATTGATCCGTCATCCTTGACAGGGTAGATGCAGAATGAAGAAAGACATGTCACACATATCTTACATACTTCATCTAAGAGCTTTGAAACAGAAAGTTCCACGTCATCAATAATACAGCCTGTCAGGAAGAAAAAGTGTAAGAGGAAGAGAACGAGAAGAAGATTTGATGCATTAGACAGCTGCGAGCAGCTTTATTTTCGGATAGGAAAAACTCCTACCATATGTAGAATTGGACATGGCACATCCAACAAGCAGCCGACAGATTTGCCTAAAAGCAGGCAAATGCTCAGTATATACTATATTGAACACATTTGATGCCATGGGGCATCCTTTGTGTTATATTTCTAACCCTACTCCTTGTTTTTCAGCATTATCATTTATGTTTTAGGATTAGATTTACTTTTCCAAATAGTTAATAAATGAAGAGCTTATATCTTTCATGTGCTTAATGTTATATGATGATTTTTGGACGGCCGCTACTTATATTTTGTTGTGTGTTGCATGGATGTAGATTTTGGATTCTCACATTCCTGCAGTGCAACAATGTGTCCCCAAGTAGAGCCAGATGTTGACCACTACGTGTCAACTACCCGTTAGTAGTACACCCCCTTTTCTTCACAAAAGGGATAGCGCTTCATTGACGTGTCCATGCCATTCGAAAGTCATCGTCGTCTTGATCATATTATGTTGTAAACCCAGTCTGCATGTGTAAATTGTAAATAATCTTAGCAGAGCTGAGTCATGTATGTAAATTGCCTAGGTGGACCTAATTTTCTAGTGATAATCTACGTTCCGGAAGGTTTTTTGTCTCACAGATCCATGATCGGCAGAGTTTTCCTTCAGCCTAACCCCAAAGCCAGAATGAATTTTTTCATTAGAATCTTAGGAGAATCCTAGTATGTTGATCTACTAGATTATAGTTGTGTCACAGAACTGGGTAGTCTATGAGGGTCTATGTCAAATGGGTTTTCCCCCTTGAGATGTAAAATTGTAAAAGTCATGATTGAAAGTGTCTTGAGGTTTAGAAAATGTTTTAATCCTCTCATAAGTCCTAAGTCTTAAGTCCTAGGTCCTAAGTGATTTTTCCAAAGGCTAGGTTCGAGGATCCATTTAAAAATAAAAATTGAAAATTGAAAAAAATTAAAAAAAACAATAAAAATCAAGATATAATAATTAAAAAAATTAAAATTAAAATTAAAAAATATAGAAAATTAAAAATAAATAAATAAAATAATAATAATAAAATTTAAATTTTAAAAATTTTAAAAAAAATAAAATAAAAATTTTAAAAACAATAAAATAATAAATCAATTTTTTTGAGTAAATAAATGCAGAATTTCAATTTTTAATATATTAAAATGCATTTAAAAATTTGACGGATGAGATTAAAAGATATCTTGATCGTCATCAACGGTCGAGATCATTTTGACATGGATCACTCGAATTAGTCGTTGGGAATTTTTCCTTTAAATAGGGTGCTAGGGGTCATTTGAGATCACTTTAGATCTGAGAGTTTGGTGCTAAAGAAAGCTCTCTTATAGTCAGTTTCTGTACAATAAAGAAAGACTTTGGGGTTGAAAATCTTGTTGGCATTACTCTTCTAGAAATGTTGTAATATTATTTTATTCTTCTGCATAATCTTATTTTCAGTCATTGATAATAGCTTGATGAAGATTGATTCAGGCACAGGTATCTTGTCTGATCTCTGGGTTTGAACGATAATTTAGATTCTGAAATATAATGGTAGTTATCTCCATTTGATCTGGATTTCACTATTATTTTCTCCCTCTATGTTAATGGTTGATTGTAAGCTGTGCAGGAAATCATTTTTTTTAGATTACCGGGCATTAGGGGAAGTTCTCGGCTGAACCAGCCAACTCCCGGGTTGTGTTTTCTGAAAGAGCCCAGCTAGTTCTTGGTCTCGGGCTTATCATTCAGAAAAACTTTTATGAATGCATGAAGGGTTTTTCTGAAGCATCTCACATTAAATTAAAATTCTGAAAATATTTATGTGGCATAACGAGAAACCTAGCTATTTTAGAGCCTACAGTTTGCGAATATTGTAATTATTTAGTTAAGGTTTTCAGTTTCATTTCTTGCACATTAATTTTCACGTTTTCTTTTCTTTTGCAAGTTGTAGGTACACGTTTTGAGAAATATTTTAGGGTTTCATTCAGACAATCTGGAAGCTGATTCAAAATTTTACTAAGATTTCTGGAGAATATTTAGAGGTTCTAGTGGAAGTTCTGCAGATTGACTCCCTGGTCTCCTCTGAACAGGAAGATTTCGATTTTGTTTCGAAATTTTCTTTTGTGATCTGGGTTCGAATTTTAAAATCTGGAAAATTTATGGGTTACTTCCTGCTGCTCCAAACCCCTTCCGAGCAGTTATCGAATCCCGCAGTCATCTTCACGCCCTCCATTCTGTTGTCTGCAAATCCATATCCCTTACGCAGCCCATCCCACACTGCTGCCACAAATTTTGTCTGTCTCATTTCTTCATTACTCTCAACCTGTACGACAAGCAAAACAATAAAGACTCTATCATTAACGATTCCTTCACATGCTGCCCTCAATCCGTTGCTATCAAATCTGCAAACAATACGCATATCCTTCCATTTGCCATCCTTCAGTTGTATCAACCTCCAACATATCCGCAACACAGCCTCCAACTCGCACATTCCTCTGCTATCTACCCTACAACCATTCCCTTCATCTCCACACTCACCCAAACCTACAACTGCAACATATATATATATATACATAGACCCCGCAATCAAAACGTATCCCTCATGCAAAATTCGTTTCACATCTGCCCACAGCATCCCCAAACTCTGTCACTCTTTCCCTTGTGCCTACTAAACCATCTGTGGAGCCTTCATCCTCCCATCCGTAGCTCGATCTGCCGTCGCCGCTTTTCTGTACGCAAGCCTGCAGAAGATTTCAATTTTTCCTTTTCTATTACGAGTAAGTGAAGTTTAAATGCTAACATAGTTAGAACGTTTTTTAGATTTGCTTATATTTTTTATGAGAGGCGCGTTTAATATCTCCAGTGTTAGTTTTTTAGATATAGTTTTGACATTTAAAAAGTTTAGCTTTGTTTTAATGTTTTATTATTATTAAATATATATATAATATATATATATATATTATATATATATAAAGATATATAGATAAGGTTTTAGTTTAATATGCCTAGTTCATTGTAGTTAAGATCTATTAATTTTTGTTTTAACTTAGATTCTTTCATTTAACTTTAGATTTAGATTTCTTTAATGTTGTTAAATTTAGATTTTAATAATATAAAAAAAAAAAAAAAAATAAAAATATCAAAAAATATAAAAATTAAAAAATCAAAGAAAAAAAGATTTTTATGGTTTTGTTTTATTTCTGAGTTAGGGTCAGTTCTTTTAGAGTTATTTTAATTTAGATTTTTATTTTATTTTGTATGTGTATGATAAGGAGAGTGGTTGCCTTTTTTTTTCATTTTTTTAAATTTAAATTAGTTTTAAGATTTATTTTTAATTTAGCACATAGTTTAAGTTGGGGTTTGATTTTTGAATTAGATTTTCTTTGAAGTTTAGTTTTATTTCATAAAAAATAAAAAGTTTAAAAAGAGTCTTTTTTAAATAGATTTTAATTTAGATTATTTTCTAGCTTTAGATTTAATAAATTTTTACTTTAGTTTTAGACTGTAGATTTATTTGGCTTTTGTTTGAATTTTGACTTTAATAATATTTAAAAAATAAATAAATAAATAAATAACAAATAAAAAATTTCATCTTTAGACTTTTTATTTTGTCTTATAGTTTAGAATTTTCTTTAGATTTAAGTTTCATTTATTTAGATTTCAGTTGGCTTAGTCTTGTTTTATTTAAAAAATACAAAAAAAATAAAACTTGGAAATATCTTGCCAGATTTAGTCTCGGCTCAAGGATTTGTCATGTTTGCAATATATCTTTTCTGCTAAGGCTAAAATTTTGATGTGGGACTAATATTTATCATTTTCATGTGGTTAAATATGCTTAGAAGATCATTTAAAGATTAGCTATATGAATCTGATCTCTGGTTAGCATTTAAATTACGTGGTTATTTAAAGCGTTTAATCTTTCAAAATTTTAATTGTTGGAATATCATTAAGCCATTAAGCATTTTCTCACATTTGATAAAAGTTAATCTTTGTTTGAGTTGATTTGTGGTAAACGATTGTTAATGAGTTCATATTTCTGCAACATTCGATAAATAATCATTTAATCATTTATTTCGTAAAGCACTGGTCTATTAACTTAATAAAATCAATTTAGTGCTTGTTTCCTCGTGTCTCCCAACCCAACTGGCCCCTAGTTGGTCTTATCCCATAGGGTCTACCCCCCTTAGCCGCGGGAGACAGGCTTAAATGGAGAGATCGGGGATCAGGGTGACAGCCCCCAGTCTGAGGGTTATCGTGACAATCTGTGAGACAACAGGCCCTAAACGACTTCTTTTGGGAAATCTACCGCCAACGATTTTTCTCTCAAAAAATCACCTTTTCTGTCATATTCCTCAGAGATATCTTTCCGACGGGCTATCATGCGCATCAAACAGAGATAATATGACCAATTCGTGACCTCGAGAAGTTGGCTATCCAACTCACCCCAAAACGGGGCCCACAATTTGGCGTTTCATCTTCTATGGTTAGGTTTTGGGATGTGAAGGGTTTTCCATTATTTCTCAATAATAAATAGGCCCTGAAGCCTCATTGTAACACAGTTCATAATAGTTCAGAGGCATGTAGCGACCACATCTCTTCTTAGAGATAAGCTACCATCGCCCTAGTTGGTTTATTTCAATTTCTATTTGTAAGTATATTTCAGTGTTTTCCATTAATGAAATGAAGTATTATTTCTGCTGCATCTTTGTGTATATGGCTATCTTTGTATTTTGTTGCATTCCTGTTTAAATCTAGATTAGTGGTATCAGAGCGGTCTTCTTTTTCTCTGTTTTTCTTTGCATGTCCCCAACGAGGTCAGGATATAGGGAGTTAGGGCTTGAATTGGTCGAACCTTTGCAAGACCAGCCTCGCAAATCTCGACGACCTCCCATGGCGGATGAGAAGAAAGATGAGGGGGTAGGAGATCCTATCAAACTCTTGCTCAAAGAAGCCCTTGAGTGGCAAAGAAACGCGATGATGGATAGCTTTGCGCAGATCCTTCAGCGGCTACCTAGAGGCGACGCATCGGCTTCCAACAGCTACTCTGGAAATGCCACACCCTTTAAGGTACAAGTTAATTTTGAAATCCCCATCTTCAAGGGTCAAATAGACACAGATGCCATAGATAAATGGTTAAATCTGCTAGATGGGTATTTTTCTGTTCATGAATTTCCACGTCGGGAGAAGTTTGTTTTCACTCTTCTCAAAGCAGCCCCCCACGTCAAGGACTGATGGGAAACCTACTGCGAGCAGAAGGATGAAAGTACAGGCTCACTATTTTTAGCCGCACCCACTTGGAATGACTTCCAGGATGCCGTCAAGGAGCAGTACTACCCTGTCAAAAGCTATGAGGACAAATACATCAAATGGACCACACTGCGGCAGGGACAAGACCAAGATGTGTTGGAGTTCACAAACATTTTTCATACCCTTCGCACACAGTTGGGTATCAAATATTTTGAGCTGCATCTAGTACTCAAATACTGCAGCTACCTACATAGATACATCCAGGAAGAGATGGAGTTCTTGAACATCTCCTCATTGGGAACGGTGTACGATATGCTGTCAAAATCGAGTAAAAGTTAAAACAGAAGAAGCGAGACTTTGGATTTGAAAATCCAAAGACCAAAGGAGAAAGGCAAGGCGAGGTGACCCAAGACAACCCGTCGAAGCCGCAAGAAGAGAAAAACACCATGAAGCCAAAGAAGGACACACGAAAGTTGTGTGAGTTCCACAAGAGTCCCACTCATAACACAAGTGAGTGTCAGACCAAGCAGTCCCTGGTGGCTGAGTTGAAGGCTTCCGAATCATATGAATGTTCTGACCTTGAGCCAAAACCTGACAAGGGGAATGGTAAAGGGAAGCAGATCATTGATGCGGATCCTAGCGCCACTGTTGCCACTGCCAAGATCTAGAAAAATGAGCCTGAAGACCCAGAGGAGGGGGAGCGCTTTTTCCACTCACAAATGTGGGTGAGGGGTTCACCGCTGCAATTCATTATTGACAGTGGGAACCAGAAGAACCTCATTTCAACAGATGTCGTGAAGCGGTTGGGCCTACCGACTACACCATACCCACAGCCATACAGTATCGGGTGGCTTCATGAAGGATGAGATCTCAAAGTTCGCCAGTAGTGCCGCCTTCCCTATATCATAAAGCCCTTCACAGACGAGGTATTATGTGATGTTACACCTCTGGATGTTTGTGATGTACTATTAGGCCAGCCATACTTGTGGAGGTGACATGCTGTGTATGAGTCAAGGCCTCATGCTTTCATTATTTCTTTGAGTAATTCATTATACCGGATACCAGAGGTAGCTCCACCTACCGCCACCTCTTTGATCACTGCTAAGAAAGGCAGCTAACTCATCTCCCAGACTAGGAAATTCATTTTTTTTCTAGTTCGCTCCCAAAGTAAGGGGAAGATCGTTGCTACATCCATGACCTTCGCAAAGGGTTGCTCCATGCAGCAGCAGCAACAAAGGGATACTGTCATGACAGAACATAGGAACAACGTCTCCTCACCCACAGGGGTACCACACAAGTTTTAGGTGGTTAAAATGTGATTTGCGAGACTCGATATCGCATATCAGTGGTTTGAGGCATTTCACCTTAAGTGATATTTGAGGCATGTGATGCGATGAGTATCTTTTAGTGCATGATTTCGCATCGCAATTCACAATCTTAGAATTCCATTTGTAGGAAGGCATCCATTACCTTTTTGTGATGCGACGCTCTTTATTGAGAAAGTGGATTTATTCGAACTTATCATAAAATTTAAGTCTTTTTAGATTTTTCGGGTATTCTCCTAAGTTTATGATAGTAAGTTTTATTCAAAAAGGGAATACAAGAACTAAATTTTTTTGAATAAGGATCCCCACTTATTTACTATTAGTAATAAAACTAAATAAGAAGGGGGGTTGTTGCTGGCCACAACAATTGGTGATTCACTTGGAAGAACCAATTATCTTTGCTTTTCTTTTGAATTTTCCAAACTTCCAAAACAGAAAATATTTCTAGAAAATCAAACTTTAGTATAGAAAGATAAAGTACATCATGCTTGCAATTGTCAATGATAGTTTGTTTCTTCTATGTTAACTTTGGTTATTTACTTCCTAGAGCTAGTCATTGTATCTACATCAATCACTACTTGGTTTATAAAGATTATAAACAAAGACTTCTCTGTAAATAAGTTTTAAATATGCTCATTTGTCGTAGGTAGAACCTCTGTTGCCAGCAGGCATTTATAGCCTCGACAGGGTTACCTATTACCGAGCAATGATCCTATATCCTACTTGGAGAAATAGATGATTTTCAAAGAGAAATCCATATCCACACTTATTGCTTTCATTTTCTTTTAATCCTTAAAGAACAATGCCTTGGTTTGGTAGCCAAATTATGATAATGCCACTCACTTGATTTATAACTTTGTTGAACAAGCTAGCTCATGATGAGACCCGTTGTCTTTTGATTGTTACAATCTCGAGTCGTTGCCCGGTTGTGGTATGCAGTTTTGGCAAAGTAAGCAAGCTATAATATCTATGATCATGATAATTCGGTTCGTGATGAGACCTCTTATTCTTTAAGTTTAAAGTGTATTGTTGGATTATTCCTTGAAGCTCGTAATTTCCTAAGTGGGGAGGAAGTCATTGTTTCCTTAAGAATAGCTTTGGACGATAATGGTAGAGTTTTAGGAAAGATATTTTCTACAAATAATCTTCGTTTTTTTATTGATACTTTTCATTTGACTGATGTAAAACAAATTCCCACTAAAGGTCGTTTTTTATCAAAATTTACAAGGTTGAAACTAGTATCATTTTCAGGCTTACAGCCTTTGACTATATCTTTCAATAATAACGACCAATTTTATAAAATGATTCTATTTATACAAGCGAAAAAACAAAATCTAAAAGAAATACTTGTCTTTTTCGTGAATTTCAAATGTAACCATTTACAACTGGTTTTATTATGAAAATAAGAAAAAACTAATTTATAAAAATAGAAGAATGATCTCCTATCGAAAGTAATTTTTTAGGGTCTGCCGGTTAACAAGTAAAGATTCTCTTTTTCCTGTTAAATCCTGTAACATAAAAGTAGATAGACCCATGATTTCTGCAATTTGGAAAGGGCCAAGCCACATTCGTTGAAATTTTGTATGTTTTCCCTTTTCCTCACGAGCCTTGTCCCATTTTAGAACTAGATCTCCAATCTGAAAGTCATTTTTGGATATCATGTTTGAATCAAAAGAAGATTTTACTAATGCTTGGTAAAGAGCATGAGTTATTTTGGCTTGTTCTCATTGTTCTTCTAGCTTAAGAATTTGCAGCTGCCTTAGTTGTAAGGAATAAGTTGGTGTTTCATCAATATATTGAACTGAAGCCAAAGAGGGAATCAATAGATGAGTTGGAAGGACAACTTCTTTACCATAAACTAAATTAAAGGGTGAAGTGCCAATAGAGGCTTTCTGCGTTATTCAACCTACCCATAGAGCATATATCAGAGATTTGTGCCAATTCTTATGAGTTTAATCAATGGTTCGCTTAATGATTCTGATTAAGCTTTTATTCGTTGATTCAACTAACCCGTTTCCCTGTGGGTAATAATTGGCAGAGTATTTAAGTTTAAAACCTCTTTTGAGTGCAAATTTAGTCATAGCATTGCCATAGAAATACGATGCATTATCAAACATTAAAGCAGAGGGAAAACCAACCCTGGTGATTATGAACTGATCTATGAAATCAATGATGTGTTCAGCATTAGCTGTCATGGGAGGAACCACTTCTACCCATTTGTAAAATAATCTATAGCCGTAAGGATATACCTATGCTGTTTAGAAGAGTGAGGAACAATCTCACCTATTATATCCAATCCCCATTGATCAAAAGGTTTCTCAATATTAACTGGTTGCATAGGCAATGATGGTTTGTTTTTTCTCCCAGCAACAGTTTGACATTTCCTTACATAGCTATGTGCATCTTTGAATAGTGTAGGCTAATAATAGCGTGTGTGCACGATTTTATGTGCAGTAGCATCTCCAGCATAATGTCCACCCGCTGGTCCATCGTGAAGTTCCTGCAATACCAATTCATCTTCAGATTTCTCTAGACATCTAAGGAGAACATAATAATAATTCATCCTAAAAATTTCATCGTTTATGAGCTGATATTGTTTAGCCTTCAACCTTAGGGCTCTTTTCTTTGTATAATCAAGGTTTGAAGGAGCATATCCATTCTTTAGATAAAATATGATATGATCGTATAATGATTCAACATCATTTAGGCTTACCTCATACGTTTGTATTTCTACAGATGGAGTTTCAGAAATAAGCAATGCTCTAGCCAACATTTTGCAAAAGCCTTAACCTTTTACAATATTTTCTGGTTTAATTTCAGCGTCATATTCTTGTAAGGCAGTAACCCAATTGGCTCTTTTCTCACCCACGTCTTTCTGTACCAAGAGATTTCTTACCGTTGGAAACGACACTATGATTTTTGTATGGGTTTTAAGGAGAAAGGGTCTGAAATGTTTGATCGCTTTGAAAACAACATAAGCTTGTTTCTCGACATCTGAATAATTTAATTCAGCCCCTTGTAGATTTGAACTGAAAAAGGCAATTGGGGCTTCCACCTTGTCTTGATTTGCTTGAGTGAGTATCACATCATATGTTCTATCAGAGGAAAATGTATATAGAATGAAAGGATCGAAAAAATTTGGAGTTGCTAAAGATGGAGCATTAACAATCGCTTGTTTAATCAGATTGAATGCTTCATATTCGTCTTGGCCCCATTTGAAGATTGAGTTATTTTTAATCATTGCTTGTAAGGGAGATACGATTCTTGATAAATTTGGAACAAATCGCTTTACAAAATTAATTTGGCCAAGGAAAGATTGCATAGATTTCTTATTGTGAGGCAAAAGTATTTTGGAAATCTCCTTGATTCTATCAGGATCAATATGGATTCCAGATTTTGACACTATAAATCCAAGAAGTTTTCCTTCACTTAATGAAAAAAAGGACTTTTTTGGGTTAAGTGAAATTCCATATCTTTGGCAGCGTTGGAAGATCTGTTTTAAATCCCTGAGATGATTGCCTCATTTTTTGAATATACAGTTATATCATCCAAGTCGATTACTATTGATTTGTTTATTAATCCCTTAAATGCGATTTCCATGGCCCTTTGAAAGGTTGCCCCAACGTTGATTAGACCGAAAGGCGTCTTTTGATATGCATAAGTACCCCATTTGGTTCTGAACGTGGTCTTTAATTGATCTTCGAGATGGAGAAAAACTTGGTTGTAGCCAGAGAAACCATCCAAAAAGGACATTAATTCTAATCCTGCAACTGCCTGTGATATTTGCTCCATAAGAGGCAAAGGAAAATTATCCTTTTGGTAGGCTTTGTTAAGATTTTGAAATTCAATGCAAATTCTAATGTCTCCGTTTTTCTTTCTAACGGGAACCATATTGGAAACCCATTTAGAATGTTGAACGGGAAAAATGATTTTGGCTTTCAATAAATTATTGAGCTCAAATTTGATCTAGTTTTCTAAATTAGGATGGATCTTTCTCAGCTTTTGCTGGACAGATTTTTCATCATTTATCATTGGGATAGTATGTTGGATGATAGAAGTGTTGTAAGTCTTAAGTTCATCATAGTTCGAGGCAAAGACACTTTTTTATTGTTTCAGGAGACGAACATATGCTAGTCTTTCTTCAGGGGCTAGGCCAAGACCTAGATTGATATTCTATGGCTTGGTATCATATCCTGGATTTACTAATTCATAGTTCAGAGTTGAACTTTGAAGTTTTGAATTGGTAGATATTTTGAATCGATCTTTCAAATCATATAGATATTCTAATTTGACTACTAACTTTGGCACAACATTATTAGTGTATCTTGTTGCAATTGTTTGTCATGTTGGTCCTCGTCTATTATCTGATTAGTGTAAGATCCTTCAGATGTGAGGAAGCTTACAATATCAGGATCATTGTTGAAAATTCTCCAATTGGTAATGTTATCAGGAATCGAGGGTCTAAAGATTGATTCGATTGAAAATCTATCGGGGCTATAGTATTCTGAGGGAATGAGATTGGAAGCTACATTTGCCAAGAGGTTAGCACTAGCATTCTGGAGTCTGGGAATTGATGAAATATTGAATGCTATGAAATGTTTAGTCAGACCTTGTACTAAATATTGATAATGCTTTAAATGACCTGATAGACAATGTATAGTATTTCGTACCTGTCTCATAACAATTTCAGAATCTCCAAAGACTTGTAGATATTTTATATCTAATCCGATTGCTTTGTATAATCCTTGGACTAAAGCCTTGTACTCTGTAGTATTATTGGTGCAATTGAACTTGAGTTTTCAAGTTAGCATAGTTTTGTTTCCCTCTGGATTGATTAATGCGCATCTTGCTCTTGCTCCCTCATTAGACTTAGAACCATCAAAAAATAACTTCCAAAATAAATATTTATTTACAGGACTATCTATGAAATTAATACATTTAGAACTATTTGTTTGAGAAAACATTTCTACTTGAGATAATACAAAATGTTCTAAGTAAGGTGAAGTATGAGCATTAAAATTTCCTAAGACAAAATCAATAGAATAGTTGCCAATTATATTGTTGCTGTATGCTATCGGTTCATTTTCTCCTTCCAATTTTGTTACTATGTATTTCTAATTTCTTTCTCGTTCAACCTTTATTTGATTTGGTTTACCATTGTAAGGGAGCCACATATGTGATCAATTGGTTGCAAAGTATCCATGAAGTTTTTCAAACCAATCTCTGTTAAGAATTAAGCCATAAAATTCGAGAATATCTGCAACTAAAATGTTGATAACTTGACATAGCTTTGGATTAGATGACGACCTTATGGTAACATGATTTAGTTCACCGATCACTTCAACTTGCGACCGATCCAACTGAACTAAGTGTACAACAGATTTTTGAGGTTGAACGTTCAACTTTGCACATATTTATTTAGGTAAGAGGTAACTGGTACTGCTTGCAATTCTTTCAAAAGAATCTTTTGTTGATGTTTTAACTTGCTCAACTCATAAAAAGTAATGTTATCCCTAGTCTTCTTCATGTCTTCTATAATATTATACTCCATCTCATCAAAAGCAGTCAACGTTTTAGATTGATTTGGTGAATCTGTTTGGACTGGGCTTGTTTGAGTAGCTTTAGGTGTTATCTTCTTTGCTGTGACTTTGTCCTTAGGCGTTGAGCTTGCACTCTTTGGCTTAGGAGTAGGTTGAGGAGGATTGAGTTGATTTCTACTTCTAGTACTAACCGGCGATGCCTCTTGATCCTCTTCATCTGGGAGGATGAAATCCCACATACTTTGTACTTCTACAACTTCTTCTTCATCAGTAAGCTCTTCGTTGAAAATTTCCTCTTCTTCTTCTTCTGATTCAGCATTTGTAATAGCATTGGGATGTTTTGATTCAGTTGAAGGATTTCTTTTGTAAGGCTTGTATGGTTTTTTAGAAGAAGTTTCTGCTACTTGTTTTTTTATATTAACCATTTCGTTAGACATGGTTTTCAAAAATTTCTGCAATCCTTCTAAATCGAATGGGTCTTTCAATTTTTCTTTTGGATCTTCCTTAAAAGTAAACTTCTTAGATTTTCATTCCTCAACGACATTTTTCTTTTCTAAGGCTATGATATGTTTCTCTATCACTATTGCTTCCTTCATATTGTCAGGCGCAAAAGTTGTTTTGTTAGCCCTATCGACGAAGATTGCTATGTTTGATGGTAGAGCCGATACGTAGCATTCACTTCGAACTTCTTCACTAGGCTTGGAAGCGGCAGGAATTTTGTTCAACAGTTTATTGAAACGTGATTTGAAATCTTTGATAGGTTATTTTCATTCAGCCCTAAGGTTAGACAGGTCGTTGATCAGTGTCGCAGTAGAGCTATCATCACCAAACTTAGTCAGGAAATGTTCTTGGAAAATATCCCAACTAGTGATAGATCTGGATGGTAATGAAAAATACCATGATCTGGTTGCTCCTTGCAAAGTGTAAGGAAAGAGCCGAGTAACAACGTCTTCATTAGTAACCCCATTGAGATTTATAGATAACATGAAGTTATTTTTGTGTTCTTCTACTAGAATTCCTATTTTAGGATTGCACTTAGGCAACCATTTTTCAGGATGTGCCGATATTTGACTCAAGGGAGTAGGCATTAAGACTACCCCTGGGTTATTCCATGGATATTGGGCCATCGTTGAACTACTAACAGAGGAAAGTATAGAAGATGATCCCTGCGATTGGGAAGATGAGGATATTACAATTCCAGATGATTGAGAAGGGGATGTGGAAGTCCTAGTGGACTAGTGGACAATAATCTTAAGTGGAGGGGTGGATGGTTGACTTCGCGGTGGAGAGGTTGAGATGGATGATGATGATGAAAGAGTCTCGCATTTAGACCCTTTGGGTGATTTCCCTGCTCTCTTCCTTGTAGGAAGAGGTAACTCAGTTGGTTCAATACCAAACTTTTCGCTCTTCAATCTTGTAAGAGGGTGAGCAAGGTTATATTGCGAAGTCACACTACCTTGAGATTTTTTAGATCTTTTGGGTGATATAGAAAATCGCTAAAGTTTATGGATCAACGATTCAACTTTAGGAGGTTCAATTGTAGATTTCTCTTAAATGTCGGGGTTTATGGCAATGGTTGTTGTTTTTTCGACTTCTTGCTCAAGATTTAAAAATTCTAAATGCGATGGAGAAGTCGGGGGAGATGGTGAGGGTGATTTACTCTCAAAATGGTATTTAGATTTAGACTTACTTGCAATTGACAGTTCGGGGCCCCCCTTCTAGCGTCGAATATGTTGAAGCCCCGAAAATTGGGTCTACAACAAGGGGGATACCCACCCAGTCCAGAACTTGGTTAGCAGCTCCTTTTCCGTTTGGTATAGTGGGTTCGACTGGGGATATGGGACCAGTTTCCCAATTTATGTGTGTGTGTGTTGAGAATTGATATTTCCTTTCTAATGATTTCTAAGTAAAATACTTTTATGCTAAATCTAATGTAATTGTAATCTAATGAACAGAAATATCTAATTCTAAAACTAACCTGGGATTTAATCTTTCAGTTATGCAATCTAAAATGATTTCAAATGGAAATTGGTAATAAAGAACATTCAATTGCTATGAGAAAAGAATTCAATAAAGATAAACCATTTCGTATAAAAAGTTAGATGAAACAGTTGTGGATAACATATCGCTTAATAAGTTACTCATATATTAAGCATAAATAAATAGCTATCACTGTACAGAAGTGCCAAATGATAACTCAAGAATTCAAGCATTCATATATAAATAACTGAATATGAATATCACCTTAACACATAAGCAAAAATAGTTAAGAGTTAAAAGTGCCATTTATAACTAGTTCTACTCATGAGCTTCAACAACAATGATCTATCTCTTCTTAATCCAACATCCACTAAGAGTAAAAAAGTGCAACATCAGTAGTAGATATTAAACACAGATATCAATAAACCTTGTTCCATCCATTCATCAAAACCTCCTCGGAGGGTGCAAAAGTGCATGTTCTGAGGACATGTTTTTGACAAATTTCAGGACCCTTCTCTAAATGCATGAGAAGGGTTTAATTACTACTAGCTAAATCTAAAAATAATTTATTACAAAAATGTAGGATACGATTTAAATCACCATCCTCATTTCAGGCAAAAATAAAGAAAAACTAAAACTAAAACTGAATCTAAAACTAAAACTGACAACTAACTATCTATGTATTTGTTCCTTATAGTTGCAAGCATTCAACATTTTCTTGAGGAGAGTTAGCTGGTCGACTTCTGACTTTCGTTGTCTTCCGAAAACAGAATCAGGAAGTGTTGGTGCCATCTTCTCGACAGAGTTAATGATACATTTGAGAGTCATGCACTGGCTATGTGGTTTTACCAAGTATGTATAGTAAGAATCCCAATTTAACTTGGTTAACCTTTTGATGGACTCTGCTCTTTCTTGAGCCTTCTATCTCCAACTTGTCTGTAGGTGCTATACATTTAGTAAATATTTACATATCACTTGAGAATATCCCTGATAAATACCATTGGTTTTAGAGTTCAAGTTCTGCTTTTTTCCTTTAGCACTTTTTCCTACAATTTCCGTGCTTACAGACAACTAAGTGATTAGAGGCTTTCCTTTTCGAGGGGTTTTTCTTTCGCGCATCAGGAACTACCTTTGTTTCTTGATCCGAGCTTCCCTGGTGTGATTTTCACCTCTTGCATGTTTTTTGTTAGAGGATATAAAGTTTAAATTTTGTGAAAATAATGACTCTATGATTTCTTGGTTCTGAGCTTTAAATTCTCTTTTTGTGATATCAGCATCATCCAGTACCCATTTGACCATGTCTGTGTATGGAAGAATTTTGGTCTTGCTGCTATCTAATGCAAGAACGAACATGATAGTTCTGTAATTGACACCTCAGAAGACCCATGTGAGCCTGCAATAGTTGTAACCTCCATTATCCTGAGATTTTCTTCCTCGAGTAGACTGTACATGCCTTCCCAAGTAGTAATATCGGCATCTTTGTTACAGGTGGTGTCTGTGTACAAGGTTGTCATCTCTTTATCTTCAGAATTCAAAGCTTTACCTTTCTTTGCCATAATATTCTGAACACTGCTATGTATACTTCTCTGCTCTTCGCTCCTACAGTTTACAAATGAGGCAATAGTAATGATAAGGAAAAGGTGACAGGAAAGCTTTAAATGCTGATAAAATATAAAATATATCACCCTACGTGAAATGGCTCTTCAATCAAATCAAAACCATACTTCATTAATGATTGCCAACTAACTCATTAATTAACATTAAAGTGCATAACTAGGCATCAATTTATGGAAAAATCTTTTTCGAACAACAAGCCTTGTACATCTGCGATAAGGTGATTTTGAGATTTGCTTCGCAATATCATAGATTGCAATATCGCTACTTCGTTGCATGTGGAAATCATCCATTAACATGTTTTCTATGAAATGTGATTTGTGAGACTCGCTATCGCATATCGGCGGTTTGACGCATCTTGGGCAATTTATTGTGCTTAAGTTGCTGCATTAAATATTGACCAGGAAACTCGTAAGCTTTTGATGATGCCAGCACTATATGTGCAGGAGTAGGCGACTAACTCTACGTCTAATTAAATTATCTACGGTTCAATATAATATGCAAGGGAAGAGACTCCTAACTTAGGAGATCCTGGTTGTTCTTCCCTACAGTATCATAGAGAAACCATAAAACTAGAAACTTGAAATGCAAACAAGGGAATGAACTTTAGTTGTTGTTTAGACTCAAAGAGAGAGAGACTAACTTAGTCTCTTGATTGTCCTCTCTTGTATTAATCTAGACTAGACTAAAATTCATCCATAAGCGTAAACTAAATAACTTGAAACATAAAAGCAAAAAAGATGAATTCCAATTACAAATCAAATAGAGAGAGAGAGTCTAACTTAGACTCTTGGTTATCCTCTCATGTACTAATAAGATTCTAACTTGAAACTCATTCATCAATCAAATCCTCAAACATCAAACATCTAAGCAATTAAATAAAATAAGA